>MU775173.1:4322-19862 GCA_026770625.1 Nicotiana glauca
AAGCCGCAACAATGATAAATGTGGATCAGGTTGCACGCTGCAACAATGCTAAATGATATGGGTCGGGTTGCAAGCCGCAACAATGATAAATATGGATCGGGTTGCACGTCGTAACAATGCTAAATGATATGGGTCTGGTTGTACGCCACAACAATGATAAATGTGGATCAGGCTGCATGCCGCAATAATGCTAAATGATATGGGTCGGGTTGCAGGCCGTAACAGTGATATTTGAGGGTCGGGTTGCACGCCGCAACAATGCTAGATGACACGGATCGGGTTGCACGCTACAACAATGACATTGTGGATCGGGTTGTACACCGTAACAATATTGATATATATTGAGATCGGGTTACGTGCCGCAACAATTGTTGATTCAAGTGTGTTTATTTCGGATATTTGTTTCGTGGTTCGTTGTAAATTCTCTTGGTTGCTTTTATCTTTATATTGAGATTTCCTGTTTGTAACTGTTGTCTCCCCACCGCATGTTCCCCCTTCCTTTATTGACTGTTTACTTCCTGTATTTCTTTCTGCGGTATGTATATATTTGAACTGCAGAGGTTTATCTGGTAGTCTGGTCCTTGCCTCGTCACTACTTCACCGAGGTTAGGCTAGGCACTTACCAGCACATGGGGTCGGTTGTGCTGATGCTACACTCTGTGCTATTTTGCACAAATTCAAGTTTTGGACAACAGCATCAGTAGTATGGGAGCAGGCTTTCAGTTCAGCGAGACACCGAGGTGGCCTTGCAGGCGTCCATATGCCGACGTCTCCTCTATTCCTACTCTAGACTGTCATCTCATTGTCTTCGAGATAAACATATTTATGTTTCTTTCAGACTTTGTATTTAGTATTCTTAGATGCTCGTGAGTATGTGACTCCAGTTCTTGGGTAGAGATTCATGTTGGAATTCAGTATTTTGTTTAGCTATTTAAATTCAAGGCTTCCTCTTATGATTTAGTTTCTGTTGCTTTTATCTTAAATTCTGTTAATTATTAAAAAGGAATATGTGTTTACTAAAAAGGCAATTAACGTTTGGCTTGCGTAGCTCCTAATAGCAGGCGCCATCACGACTCCCGATGGTAGAAAATTCGGGTCGTGACACTTTTTTTGATACATTTTTTTCAATATGGTGCACCTTTCTCCGTATTTCATTAGTTTCACTCAAAAGCCAAACCACCCTCCCACACTTTAACTTTTACATAAATCATCACAATTCAAATGCTTAGGAGAGATGACAAGGTTCAAATATATGGTCAATTCAAACAAAGGGGTAAAGCTTGTAATGTGGTTGCTGAAGAAACATGATTATAGGCTCAAAGGGGTTAACTACGTTATATGACATTTCGGCGGGTAAGCTCTATATATATCTGGCTCAACAAAGAAATGCCTATATCACTTCATAGACTGAACAAGACTACTATTTCACTTTTCACACACACGGGGCAGGTTCTAGACATCAACTACAATTCATAGAATACTGATCGCTGCCAACTCCACACTACTACAACGTAGGAAGAGAGGGTTGCAATAGCTTTTACCCTATATGAGGGTCGGGATCGGATTCCTCAGGGAGATAGAAAGGGAGTTGATGTATCTATCTAGTCTAGAATCGTGTAATTGTTCCAAATGTCACTTCCAACATGTTTGGGTTTTCTTTTATAAACTACTATTATAAAACTACTAATTAGAATTGAAACTAGATTACACTAAGAGCTAATTGCTAAATGCTGTATCTAATGGATTAAGAGGCACTAGGGTTCTGAATTCTACCTAGGTAGCTAATTGACGCGTAATTTCTTCTAAGGCTTGATTGACATGATTGGGGAAATATGTATAACCGTTGCACAATTTTACCCACTCTCAAACCTCTCGGTAGAGAGAGTGATTTTGCCCAATTGACTCTCTCGAGACCAAATGGGTAGGCAAATTAGCTCAAACAACTAGGGTTCAAGTCGGGTAATTACTCTCTCGAGATTTAACACTTTAATTGGGACTATCAATTCTCCTGAGTCTATCCCAATTCCTTGTTGGGTCAATTTTGGAGACTTGAGTTCTCTCTCTCAAGAAGAGCCAAGTATACTTAGCACAAACCAATGTTTGCAACCATCAATTCATAAATTAAACCATAAAATTAACCCAAATACAAACACCCATAGTCAATCTGACCTTAAATCACAACACCCATCAATTACCCACACTAGGTTTGAGCCACAACCCTAGCTAATGAGTTTAGCTACTCATGCTTGAACAAGAAAATATAGAAATAGATTAAGAAGAAGACATATTAATTAAACGCTAAAGTAAAATAAGAATCTATCGTTAAAACTATGCTAAGATGCCAAAAATGGCTACAAATGATGTCCTCACGAGTGCAGATGCTAAAATAAAATAACTGATACCCTAAAAATAAAAAATGGTTCTATTTATACTAAGCTGGAAAAACTGGACAAAAATTCCCCTGCGGTGTCAGTGCGGGCTCCACAAAATGGACTGCGGCCGCACTAGGCTCTGGGACTTGCAATCTTGACTCTCTGAACTCAGGCTCTGCGGACTGCGTAGAATGGACCGCGGCCATGGAGGTCTCTAATGCGGTCTTCACAAACATGACCGTGGACCACGCTACTTGAACCATGACAATTTTCACCTCTCTGAACTTCTCTTCCGCGGACCGCACATAATGGTAGTGCGGCCGCGGAGCCTTCACCGCGGATCGCACAATGTGTACTGCGGCCACGTTGCTTGAAATCTTAATTTCTGACTCTTTGAATCTCTCTAGTGCGGACCACACAAAGAGTAGTGCGACCGCACTAGGCCCGTTTTCCTGAGTTTTGCCTTGTCTTAGGTACTTGAGCAGGTTTCACTCCTTTTGAGCCGATGTTTGACATTTCTTCACTTTGTCGATCAAACCCGCAATCAAGCACAACTTCTGAGCCCTTTGGGACTATTTTGTAACAATTTATAACCAAAGCGTAAGCAAGAAGGAGCATGAAACACGTCAAAATCCCTAGTTATCAACTCTCCCAAACTTAAGCTTTTGCTTGTCCTCAAGCAAACAAAATAAGACCCGCCCCTTAAGGTAAAATCCAAGAATTTTAAGCTATCCTAATGTAACCTCAACAAGCATAAATTGGAACTAACAATTTCCCTCAATACAAATGGATCATTAACAATTTAACCTTTGAAAAATCATGGATCAAGTGTGAAACAAGAGCATCAAGAGTTGACTCATTACATCAAATAACTCTCTCAATTACTTTGATCATTGTGGAACCCAAACTCACACATCCTCAACTCTCCCTAAGCAAACCTCACCTTTTTAGAGTATTGACACACAAATCGAGGTTAATGGGAATTTACTCATCTCGCTCAAGAAAAGGTCACAGGTCCGGCTTTAGGTACCATATGCTTTCCCCTTATGTAAGTATCCACTAATGAAAGCTTCATCCAACTCGAGATCATATAAGGCTTTTGTGGAGTCATTGTGAAGGCTTTTGGTTTAGGGTAGGTCATGTTTTTGTTCAAGTGGGTTCCATCTTCCCTTAAGCACTTCTTTTGATTCATTTGGCACAATTCACTTGACTCTTTGAGTAATTTCACCTCTTTCTAAGGGGTTAGAGAGACACATTGTCACTCTTTCTTATGCATTTCAATTCTTTTCTCCTTTTTCAACTTTCCACACCTTTCTTTCTTTTACTTTTCTTGAATCCTTTTTTATTCTTTCTCACATTGAGCATTCTTTTTGTCTTTTTTCTTTTCTTTCTTTTTCATTGCCTTTCCTTTTCTTCATTTTTGTACCTTATACTACTTTGTTGTCATCCTCGTCTCTCCCCCCAAACTTATACTTTTGTCGTGTGCTCAAGGAAAGATCGGGTGCCAAGAGAGGGCATATCTTAGAACGTGTATAGGCTTGTAACATGGTTCTTGAAAGAAGAAGGTCTAAGGCTCAAAAGGATTAACTAGGGATCATATTATTGGTAGGCTATGGAATTGTTCAAACTATCATTTGGATCAACGAGAGCCTATAATCACTTCTCAAGTCAAATTTCACTCAAGATTTTGCCTCAACAAACATTCATGGCAAGTTCTAGACCAATGGCTCGGGACTTGGACTCGCAATTCGATTTCTCACCACACAAGCTAAAGGATTGCTAAAGACATAGAGTCGGGGGCCCACAACGACCTTAGATACAATTTGAGCACACAATGGTCCCAAAAAACCACTTGATGATTATCGGCCAACGCAAGAGTCTCAAGGCCACAACTTTCACCATCCTAAACACAACATTTTGTCTTTGACCATGGGATCAAAGACAAATGTGCTAGGCCCAAGTGAAACTTTGCTTGAGGTACCCTTAACTATAAACTACTAAAAACAAAAAACGAAAATGGAGTCAAACCCTTAAGAAGGTTGTCATGCCATCTATTATGGGGAAGAGCCACCCAGTTCACACAATACTCCACCTTTGGAAAGAACCGTGGCATTAAAACCAAAGGCTTATTAAAGCGTCCAAAACAAAACAAAAGGCTATGAGCCTATATAAGAAGCTAAAAATAACTTTTTTTTTGCGAAAATAGAAAATAGAATGAATATGTACAATAGGGGAATGAATATACAATGGGGTATGAATATATACAATAATGTAACTTTATATATATACCAGAGGAAAGATAAAAAATGCTATAAAAGTAACTAAATGTAAAATTATATACAGACCAAATGAAAATCAAAGAAAGCATAAACTAAATCAGTATATATATATAGAGTCATCCAAGGATAAAATGTAGGGCGCACCCCCTCAAATAAAAGCTGGCATTGTCCCCAATGCCAACTAAAGCAAATAAGCACCAAAAAGTATAAGGAAAGGATATGAAGACTACTTAAGCCTCGTCTGTCTGCATAAGATCATGAGTGGTCCCTGGGTCCTCTATGTGCTCGAAAACCTCAGACTGGTCCCGATATCCTACTGCTCAGCTGCTGGGACCTGGGACTGGACCTGGACCAGCTGTGGGTCTGGTACATCCTGTGTCTGACTGGAGGAAGCCTCCGATGGGTCCGCCAACTGGATGATGGCATCATCTACTCTAGGGATATTCCTCCTCTTCTTTGGAGGCCTCTGTGTCTGCTTCGGGTCTGTGGCTGCTACTGGAACTGTTGTTGGAGCTGGGTTCTCAAATAATAAGTCTAAAGGCAGCTGGTCTACCTTCAGTCTATCCACATCCGCCCTCAACTCCTTCATGGACTCCCTGGAGGCCCGTGTCTTGCGCAACTTCTTGTGCTCCTTGGCAAGCTCCTTTAGAGCCTTGCCATGTGAATCCACTACCTTTGCCAAATCAGCCTCGGTACTGAGGATCTTCTCATGGTTGTCAAGTATCTTCTTCAAGGACACCTCTATAGACTGTGGAATCTGTGCTGGCTATGGTACCGACTGAGCCTCAATGGTAGAGGTCAAGACAGACAACTTGGATGAAGTAGTATATATCCAGTTGTTCAGGCTCTGAAGTGTCTGGCTCAGCCGGTGAGCAGTGATAGGATGGGCCTAGGAGGATGGAGCCTCTGGGCCAGCTGAGGTAGAAGGATGATTATAGGCTATAATTACGTATTTTAGTCAATTATTACACTCTAATTTACTGCACTTTAATTGAGTTTGAGCTTTAATCGCTAGTGTTTTGCCCTAATGGTGTGTTTTATGCCTTGTAAGAGTGATTCCGAGCTATGTACATGTTATGGAATGAATGAAAGTGATTTGGAGCTTTGAAGTCTGAGTAAAAGCTCAAGGAATTAAGCCAGAATTGTCTTTGGGGATCAACGGATGATAGTTAGAGCGAACGAAGAATCGAGTAGGCATATTGCGCGATGTCTAGTAAAATAAGAATAACATTTTTCTCAAAACTCCATTTGGTCCCCACAATATATGGTTTGAAAGCTAACCCAAAGGGATACAACTTTCATGTTTTACATTTTTCCAAATTCCAAACGGAATGGGGCAAAAATGCGCAAGATTTGAGCCAAAATGAACGAAATCGGGAAAAAGGGCTAGTTGGGAGCCACAGGCAGCGCCTGGCGCCACCTGTGGCGCCAAAAACAGTATGCACAAATATTTGGGCGCTATGGAGGGCGCCTAGCACCGGGTTGGGCGCCAGTGACGTGAAATGAGTCCTATTTCGCCCGGGACAAGGTTATTTCGGCCCTAGATCTACCCAACATGTATAAAAGCAAGACTAAACCTATTTTTGAAGGAGGACGCCACTTTAGGGAGAGCTAACATACTTTGAAGGAGAAATCACGTGGGGTCAACACACGCCACGCTTGAAGGAGGCTTCCACCTAGTTTATCTTCTCTTCTCTTTCTTTAATTTCATAGTTCATTAGTTCTAGAGTTTTGGGTGCTACATGAACATTGTAGTTTGAAGCTTGAATTGTTTTTATTATTTTATCATATTGGTTTATTTACATAATCTTGCGCTTAATTATTTTATTGCTTGATCACCAATTGAATACTATCTACGAATCTAGGATTGAACTCGGGAGAGGGAATTCTAGATTGCATATAATATTGAGTAGAGCAACATCTTAACTCTTATGGGGAGCGGATTTGCGGTTAGGATAGGAATATACCTAATCGCCTTGCTCGGTTATTATACGGGAATTGTAAATGCATTCTTGTTAATCCTAATTCCATAGGAATATAGGCGTTAGGTTAGCTTGAATAGACGAGTTGTACTTCGGGAGAAGGCTACGAGCAATACTAACCCTGTCAACCAATAAACCAGATAAATTAATTAGACAATTTAAGAGGAAAACTCAACGGGATTGTTAGCTAACCCATAACTCTAGAATATTCACTCACATTGAATTCGTCTCTATAATTCACCAACTTGTTTTCTTTAATTTCTTAGTCTACTACTCTAGATTATCTTTAGTTAAATATTCATACTTTGGAATTCACTTGAATAGATTAATTGTTTGGTTTAATTTAGTTGATAGTTATTCACAAGTCCCTATGGGTAAGATATCTGGACTTACAATCCTATATTACTTGTCGACCATGTATACTTGCATGTGCGTTTGGGAGCAACAAAGGACTAGGAGGCAAGTCAGCAGTAGTGGAAGGTCCGGGAGGCATGTCAGCAACTGTAGAGGCAGGCTCAATGGAGGCCTCTACCACAATTGGCTCCTCAGACTGGCCAGTTGGTGCAGAAGCAGGGGCCTTGTAGTTCTTGTCCTTGGGGTTGTCTGGCCCCTTCAAACTATACCATGAGAACGGGGTCCGATTTGGCCTCGACATCATAGGGCTTCTTTTTCACCTCCAAGTCCCGAAAATACATAGAGAGGGTGTTGGGGAAAGGGTAGTTCCGGTCATGCTCTGCACCCATTAAGGAGATAATGCGGGTCATCATATTCCCCATGTTAATGGGGTATCCCGCCATGATTGATGCAACCAACACAGCCCGGTGGAGAGGAAGAGTCTGGTCATGTGTAGTAGGGTCCAACCGGCTGCAAACAAAGGTCTCCCAACCCCTAGCTTCAAAGTTCAGGGCCCTCCTCAGTATTTTTACCCCCGCAGTCAACCACTCAGGAACGGTACCTGGGATTCCCAGGTACTAAGCTAACCATGGACAGACCCCTTCGCCCATCTCCAACTTTGCCATATATAGAGTCTCGTCCTCTTCATTGAAGCCCAAATAATCATTCAGAGACTGCCCGTCGAACAACACCTTTTTGTCTCGAACCTTGGTCACTTTGGAACCCTTGAAGATGTGGGATACATTACAATAAAATTCCTTGACCATGTGTTCATTGGCATCTATACAATTCTCCATAAATATTTCCCAGCCCACTCTACTTCTAAATTGCCTCTGCACGTTAGGGTTGTGGGGTAGTAAGTTTTTGTTAATAAAACTCCGCTCCGGTATCAAATGCCTCACCTGCCACCACTCCCTAAACTTATGGTATGCCACTTGGCTCACAAATCTGTCCTCCCAAACCTCGGGCTTCCTAGTTCGGTCAATGCCTCCTACCTAAGGCTCACCACCTTCAGCTCCCTGCACCTCCTCCTCATCTCCACCTGCACTCTCCCCAGATAATGAAGCTGTGGGGGAGGTAGAGTCGTCTCCACTACCGGCTGCTGAGCCCTCAGACGACTCAGAAATAACATTGATTGGCCTTCGAATAGTGGGTGATGGTGGAGAAGTGTCATCAGTCGGTCTAAACCTCTTGAGCAGTCAGGGATATGAGTGGGAATGGAATCTGAGGAAACTTCCTATGAAGGCTTGTACTCACTCCCCGATTTATCAGCAGCTCTGTTAGCTGCTTTTATTGCTTTTCTCAACCTTTTTGTATTCTTCCGAACTTGGAGAGTGAGTTTTATCATCTTCTGCTTTCCTCCCCGGGTTGTTTTGATCCTTTTCCCCCATGTTGTTTAACCATTATCTGCAAGCATAAGCATCTAACTTTGTTAGTATCAATAGAAGCAGTGAAACATATGTGCTGAATGAATTGCAGAATAGAAGCAGACAGTTGAAGAACATGGCCAGTGCGGACCGCATAAAAAGGAGTGCGGCCGCACAGGAGCCACCGCAGACCGTACAGAAATGACCGCGGTCCGCAAAGGGATAAGGCCTTGAAAAACCACTCTCTGAATTTGAACACCGTGGCCTGCACAAAGTAGCATTGCGGCCGCGGTGAGCCAGCGCGGATCACATAAAATATAGTGCGGCTGCGCTGGGCAAGAGTTCAACTTTTAGAAAATCATCACCGCGGACCGCACAAACACGACCGCGATCCGCGGAGGGTGCCCAGATATGGAACTGAGTTAGGGTTCTGGGATTTTTCATTTTAGTTCAAAGTTTTCACCTAGATTTGGTCGCTGCTCAATTACCCAGTTCAATATGCTCACCAAGAACACAAACATTAACAACTATCCTAAACTAACCTAAAAATTGAAGAATTACGGGAGGAGAAGACTACAAAGCTAACAGAAAATAAAATAAAATGAAATTAAACAATTAAACTAAAAAGAAGTGGATGAATTGTTACCAGATATTGAGAAGAAGTGAATCAACACAATGCAAACAAGCTATTACGATGAAGAGAGAAAATGAACATTAATTTTAGGGCCTCTAAGAGTTAATTTTTCTAAAAGGGTAACAGGAGACCCTTGAGGTCTATTTATAGAGAAGCTTGTAGGACCCATTCTTACCTACCAGCGCGGCCGCACAAAACGGATCGCGGTTCGCGCTGGGTTTGTTTAGAAGAAATTTGAGAAGGCAACCTCTGCAGTCCGCACAAAACAAACTGAGGCCGCAGAGGTCCACCGCGGTCCGCACAAAATGCCATGCGGCCACTGTGGCAAACTTCAGAGAGTCCTCACATTGGCTCACACCAGTGCGGACCATACAAGGTGTAGTGCACTGCACTGGAAACTTCAGAGACTGAACAATTTTGCAATTATGTCCTGCACTGTATCAACTCAATCCCTGCAACATCTCACAACCAGTTAGCCCAAAAATCAATCCTATACTACCAAGAAAATCAAAGAAAACAAAAAGAAAAATAGATGGGTTGCCTCCCAAGAAGCGCCTAATTTAACGTCGCGGCACAACACATGTTACCATCACATCATTTGAAATGAACAACAGCCACCATATGGCTATCATCAAACTTCCCAAGATAATGCTTGACAGGGTGCCCATTCACTCTGAAGACTTCACCACTTTTGTTCTTCAAATCTAGAGCACCAAACGGAGTCACACACAGAGCTTCAAATGGTCCACTCCACTTTGATTTCAGCTTTCCCGAAAACAACCTTAGATGAGAGTTGAACAAGAGGACCAAATTTTCAAATTTGAACTCCTTTCCACGAGCATATTTGTAATGAAGGTACTTCGTCTTGTCCTTATACAAGGACGAACTAGAGTATGCATTGAACCGAAATTCATCAAGTTCATTGAGTTGTTCAACACAAAGATTGGCCACAACATCCCACTCAAGATTAAGCTTCCTCAAGGCCCACATGGCCTTATGCTCCAATTCCACTGGTAGGTGACATGCCTTCCCAAACACCAACCGGTACGGTGACATACCAATTGGGGTTATGTAAGTGGTCCGGTAAGCCCATAGAGCATTATCTAATTTTTTAGACCAATCGGTCCTATTGGCATTGACAGTTTTGGACAAAATGCTCGTGATTTCCCTGTTTGACACTTCAACCTGGCCACTTTCTTGAGGATGATAAGGCGTAGAGACTTTGTGGTTGACACCATACTTGGAAAGCAAGACATCAAAATCTCTATTACAAAATTGCGATCCTCCATCACTAATGATTTCCCGAGGTGCACCAAACCTTGTGAAAATGCTCTTCTTTGGAAATTCCACCACACTCCTAGCTTCATTGTTGGGAAAGGCCACGGCCTCAACCCTTTTTGATACATAATCAACCACTACAAGAATGTAAGTGTTCCCACACGAGCTAACAAAAGGGCCCATAAAATCGATACCCCAAACATAAAAGATATCAACTTCAAGAATTGTGTTTAGAGGCATCTCGTCTTTCTTGGAAATCCCGCCCGCTCGTTGACATTGATCATATCTTTTTACTAAATCACTTGCATCTTTGAACAATGTTGGACTATAAAACCTACAACTCAAAACTTTCGAAGCCGTTCTCACCCCTCCATGATGACCACCATAGGGGGATGAATGACAAGCCTCCAAAATACTCAATTGCTCTCCCTCCGGGACACACCTTCGAATCACACCACCCGTGCAAATTTTAAACAAGTATGGCTCATCCCAATAGAAATCCAAACTATCCCGCTTGAGCTTCTTCCTTTGGTTAGAAGAGAGCTCACACGGGATTATTCCAGTCATGGGGTAATTAGCAACATCGACAAACCATGGTATATCATTTATTGACACCGCAAGGACTTGTTCATTGGGAAATGAGTCATTGATTTCTAGGCCATCACAAGGCCTTCCCTCCTCCTCCAAACGGGATAAGTGGTCCGCCACTTGATTTTCACTACCTTTCTGGTTCACAATTTCTAGATCAAACTATTAAAGTAGTAACACCCATCTCATCAACCTTGCCTTGGAATCTTTCTTGGTCATCAAATACCCAAGGGCGGCATGGTCGGTGTGCTCTATGACTTTGGCCCCCATAAGATATGGCCTAAACTTTTCCATGGCGAATACAATAGCCAATAATTCCTTCTTCGTCATCGTGTAGTTCCTTTAAGCTTCATTCATAGTCTTGATTGCATATTACCCGAGATGGAACATTTTGTTCACTCGTTGGCCCAAAATAGCCCCAACCACAACGTCACTCGCGTCTCGAAGGGCAAGCTCCAACGTGGTGCGGTAATGATCGGGGTAGTGGTCAACTTATGCTTGAGAAGTTTGAAGGCCTCCATGTATTTCTCATCAAACACAAACTTAGCATCTTTATCTAGCAACTTGCAAAGGGGATTCACAACCTTCGAAAAATCCTTGATAAACCGCCGGTAGAACCCCGCATGTCCAAGAAAACTCCTCACCCCTTTGACATAATCAGGGGGAGGGAGCCTTGAAATTACCTCAATATTGGCTTTGTCTACTTCAATCCCATTCTTAAAAATTTTCTGACCCAACACTATGCCCTCTTCAACCATGAAGTGGCATTTTCCGCAATTAAGAACGAGATTCTTTCTTCACATCGGGCCAAGACTCTATCCAAATTCCACAAACACTCTTCAAATGAATCACCAACCGTGCTAAAATCATCCATAAAGACCTCCAATATGTCTTCCACCATGTCAGTAAAAATAGCCATCATGCATCGTTGGAAGGTCGCCGGAGCATTGCACAACCTAAACGACATGCAGGAGAAAGCAAACGTAGCATATGGGAATGTGAACGTGGTCTTCTCTAGGTCCTCCGAGGAGATTAAAATTTGATTATACCCCAAGTAGCCATCCAAAAAGCAATAAAAAGCGTCCAGCAAGGCGATCAAGCATTTGGTCAAGGAATGGTAAAGGGAAATGATATTTTCGGGTCACCTTGTTTAGCTTCTGGTAGTCCATGCAAACTCTCCACCCAATAATGGTTCGAGTGGGAATAAGTTCATTGTTGTCATTTGTCGCCACAGTCATCCCACCTTTCTTTGGTACACATTGCACCAGAGAAGTCCATGAGCTATCGGAGATTGGATACACCACACCTGCATCAAGCCACTTGATCACTTATTTCTTCATCACCTCTTGCATTTCCTCATTGAGCCTCCTTTGATGTTCTAAGGAAGTCCTTGCATCATCCTCCAAGATAATTTTGTGCATGCAAAATGCGGGGCTTATTCCCCGAATATCCACCAGAGTCCATCCAATTGCCCTTTTTCGCCTTTGAAGCACCTCCAAAGTGGCATCTACCTACAAGTTAGTGAGGAAAGAAGAAAGAATAATCGGTAAAGTAGAATTTGAGCCCAAGAACACATACCTGAGGTGTGGAGGAAGTGGCTTCAACTCCAATACCGGTGGCTCCTCAATAGATGGCTTTGTTGGAGGACTCTTTCTATTTTCAAAGTCCAAGGATAGCCTTCTCGGCTCATAAGAATAGGACCCAATTCCATGCAAGGCATTTACGCACTCCACTCGGCTAGGATCCTCATTGACATCAAGATTTAGAAGCACGACCTCAAGGGGATCCTCCATGTTAATCATAGAACTTGTGTCATCTACTATCACAACTGTGACAATGTCCACAAATGAGCACACCTCAGTGCTATTGGGTTGTTTCATGGATTTGTAAACATGGAAGATGACCTTCTCATCACCCACACGGAAAGTGAGCTCGCCTGCTTCAACATCAACCAATGTCTTCCCCGTTTTAAGGAAAGGTCTTCCTAGAATAATTGGGACTTCAAAGTCCACTTCACAAACTAAAATAACAAATTCGGCCGACAATATAAACTTGTCCACCCGGACAAGCACATCATCAATTATGCCCAAAGGTCGCTTCATTGATCAATCCACCATTTGAAGTCTCATTGAGGTTGGCCTAGGTTTCCCATTTCCCAAAGTCTTGAAGACCTAATAAGGCATCAAATTTATGCTAGCCCCCAAATCACAAAGGGCCTTGGCAAAATCCGCACTTCCAATAGTGCAAGGGATAGTAAAAGCTCCGGGGTCTTCAAGTTTTGGGGCCATAGAATGCACAATAGCACTAACTTGATGAGTCATTTTTATTGTTTCACAATCCATCGACCGCTTCTTGGTGACCAAATCCTTCATGAACCTTGCATAGCCCAGCATTTGTTCAAGTGCCTCCACCAAAGGCACATTGATTATAAGGTTTTTCATCATATCAATGAACTTCTTGAATTTATTGTCAATATTTTGCTTTGCTAACCTTTGAGGATAAGGCGGAGGTGGCCTAGGCAAAGTTGCCTTGGCTTTGGGCACCACCGTCTCGGGCATGTCAATCATGTGTTCCCTAGACGGGTTCACGGAATCTTGAGTTTCCACCTCGGCCTCATAATCTATCCTCACTTCATTGTTAATATTGTTCTCAACCACATCTTCAACTATCAAAGGACTCACATCTTCTTGGAACCCAACATCATCATCCACAACTTGCTTTTCTTTCGAGGTATTCACATCACCGCCTCTCCCGCTTCTTGTTATAACTGCCATCACATGATTGTTCCCACCTTTAGGTTCATTACCGTATCACTTGGTAGAGCACCCTTAGGGCGAGTATTCAACGATTGAGAGATTTGGCTTAATTGCACCTCCAAATTCCAGATAGAGGTATTATGGGAAGCCAATTGAGCATCAAAATCTTGGTTCTTCTTCATCATTTGTTCGAACATCATTTCTATTCTTTCCATATCATTGCCCGAAGAACTAGATCCTTCAGATTAAAATGGAGGCGGATTGTTCAGTCGTTGGTACATCGGGGGCCTTTGAAAGCCTTGCCCTCAGTTGCCTTGGTTTCCATTGTTGTTCCACCCAGACTATTGTTGTTCCAATTGTTGTTATTACCATTCCAATTCCCTTGGTTGCCTTGATTGTTGTTCCCCCAATTACCGCCTTGGTTGTTATTGTTGTTCCAATTACCACCACCTTATTGTTGATTGCTCTAATTTCCTTGGGGTCACCATTGTTGGTTTGAAGAGTTGCCTCTATTGCCTTGATAGTTGTTGACATATTGTACCTCTTCACTTTGCTCATCATAACACTCATTTGAAAAACCACCACCATCATTGTTGTCATATTCTTTACAATTCCCTTGAGTTTGTTGCCCTATTTGCCTCCTTTTAAGCATATTCACACCCTCCATAGCATTCACTTGGCGAGGGTTTTGGACTTGTTGCAACTGTAGCTAATTGATTCATAGTAGTCGTCAACTACACTATAGCTTGGCCATGGTCGTGTAAATCCTTATGCAAATGAATAATCGTAGGGTCGCCTTGAGGAACATTGGCCCTACTTTGCCATGCCGAAGAAGTGTCGGCCATCTCATCAAGAATCCTGCAAGCTTCGTCATGAGACAACTTCATAAAATTACCCCCGACCAATTGATTGACTATGCATTAATTTGTAGTATTGATGCCCCGATAAAAGGTTTGTTGAATCATTGCCTCGGTCATATCATTGTTTGGGCATTCTTTCACCATTGTTCTAAACCGCTCCCAAATCTCATGCAAAAGTTCCATAGGTTCTTACTTTAAAGCCAATATCTCATCTCGAAGTGCCGCCATATGCTCGGGTGAGAAGAACTTAGCAATAAATTTATCTGCCAACTCATCCCAAGTTGTGATGGAATGATTGGGGAGTCTTTCTAACCAATCCAATGCTTTCCCTCGTAGTCAGAACGGAAAAAGTCTCAACCTAAGAGCATCTTCGGATAAATTCGTTTTCTTGCTACCCCAACATGTATCCACGAACCCTTTTAAATGTTTGTAGGCATTTTGATCCGCAGCGCCTGTGAAATACCCATGCTGCTCAAGTAAGGTCAACATCATATTAATTATTTGAAAATTCCCCACCCAGATTCGGGGAGGAACAATAGAACTTGTATATCCTTAATTCGGTAACACTTTGGGAGCCACTCTTGGAGGTGGCGGAGGAGGGTCGGGAATATTATCATTAGCATTGGCCTGGAGGCCTTGTAGCGGTCTGGGAGGTACAAGAGGCACTCATTCTCTCCAATTTCATCTACCTCCTCCCCCGCAAGCACATTTCCAAGAGGGTCATTAGCATTTAAAGCCATTTGGTACCTGTTTTATTTGTCACACCTCCTTTTGGCGCTACCGCACCCCGCGAAGGGCGTGGTAGAAGGAGTTTTTTCCAATTAAAGGACAATCGAAACGGGATTTATTATTGAGATTCAGAGTCGCCACTTGAGAGATTTATGGTGTCCCAAGTCACCGGTTGAATCCTGAATCGAGGAAAGGTTTGACTCTATATTACAGTCCACGTACCAGAAATGGATAAGGAATTCTGTTAACCCGGGAGAAGGTGTTAGGCATTCCCGAGTTCCGTGGTTCTAGCACGGTCGCTC
>MU775174.1:17912-32157 GCA_026770625.1 Nicotiana glauca
TTGAGTCCTGGTTCGACTGAGGTCGAACCTGATATATTTTGATGGCGAAGGCACTTGGCTTGAGTCCTGGTTCGACTGAGGTCGAACCTGATATATTTTGATGGCGAAGGCACCTTGGCCTGAGTCCAGTCGAACCTGATATATTTTGATGGCGAAGGTGCTTAGACTGAGTCCCGGTTCGACTGAGGTCGAACCTGATATATTTTGATGGCGAAGGCACTTAGCCTAAGTCTTGGTTCGACTGAGGTCGAACCCGATATAATTTTATGGCGAAGGCACTTAGCCTGAGTCCCGGTTCGATTGAGGTCGAACCTACATGATATATTTTGATGGTGAAGGCACTTAGCCTGAGTCCTGGTTCGACTGAGGTCGAACCTAATATATTTTTGTGGCGAAGGCGCTTGGCCTGAGTCCTGGTTCGATTGAGGTCGATCCTGATATATTTTGATGGTGATGGCACTTGGTCTGAGTCTCAGTTCGACTGAGGTCGAACCTGATATATTTTGATGGCGAAGGCACTTGGCCTGAGTCCCGGTTCGACTGAGGTCGAACCTGATATATTTTGGTGGAGAAGGCACTCAGCCTGAATCCCGGTTCGACTGAGCTCGAACCTGATATATTTTGATAGCGAAGGCACTTAGCCTGAGTCCCGATTCGACTGAGGTCGAACCTGATATATTTTGATGGCGAACGCACTTGGCCAGAGTCCCAGCTTGACAAAGGTCGAACCTGATATATTTTGATGGCGAAGGCGCTTAGCGTGAGTTTCGGTTCGACTGAGGTCGAACCTTATATATTTTGATGGCAAAGGCACTTAGCTTGAGTCCCGGTTCGACTGAGGAGGAACCTGATATATTTTGATGGCGAAGGCACTTAGCCTGAGTCCCGGTTCTACTGAGGTCAAATCTGATATATTTTGATGTCGAAGGCACTTGGCCTGAGTCCCGGTTTGACTGAGATCGAACCTGATATATTTTGATGGTGAAGACATTTAGTTGAGTCCCGGTGTTACTGAGGTCGAACCTGATATATTTTGATGGCGAAGGCACTTAGCCTGAGTCCTGGTTCGACTGAGGTCGAACCGAATATATATTGGTGGCGAAGGCGCTTGGCCTGAGTCCTGGTTCGACTGAGGTCGAACTTGATATAATTTGATGGCGAAGGCACTTGGCCTGAGTCCTGGTTCGACTGAGGTCGATCCTGATATATTTTTATGGCGAAGGCACTTGGTCTGAATCCCGGTTCGACTGAGGTCGAACCTGATATATTTTGATGGCAAAGGCACTTGGCATGAGTCCCGGTTCGACTGAGGTCGAACCTGATATATTTTGATGGTGAAGGCACTCAGCCTGAATCCCGGTTTGACTGAGCTCGAACCTGATATATTTTGATAGCGAAGGCACTTAGCTCGAGTCCCGGTTCGACTGAGGTCGAACCTGATATATTTTGATGGAGAAAGCACTTGGCCAGAGTCCCGGCTTGACTGAGGTCGAACCTGATATATTTTGATGGCGAAGGCGCTTAGCGTGAGTCCCGGTTCGACTGAGGTCGAACCTTATATATTTTGATGGCGAAGGCACTTAGCCTGAGTCCCGGTTCGACTGAGGAGGAACCTGATATATTTTGATGGCGAAGGCACTTAGCCTGAGTCCCGGTTCGACTGAGGTCAAACCTGATATATTTTGATGGCGAAGGCACTTGGCCTGAGTCCAGGTTTGACTGAGATCGAACCTGATATATTTTGATGGTGAAGACACTTAGTTGAGTCCCGGTTTGACTGAGGTCGAACCTGATATATTTTGATGGCGAAGGCACTTAGCCTGAGTCCTGGTTCGACTGAGGTCGAACCTAATATATTTTGGTGGCGAAGGCGCTTGGCCTGAGTCCTGGTTCGACTGAGGTCGAACTTGATATAATTTGATGGCGAAGGCACTTGGCCTGAGTCCTGGTTCGACTGAGGTCGAACCTGATATATTTTGATAGCGAAGGCACTTGGCTTGAGTCCTGGTTCGACTGAGGTCAAACCTGATATATTTTGATGGCGAAGGTACTTGGCCTGAGTCCTAGCTTGACTGAGGTCGAACCTGATATATTTTGATGGCGAAGGTGCTTAGCCTGAGTCCCGATTCGACTGAGGTCGAACCTGATATATTTTGATGGCGAAGGCACTTAGACTGAGTCCCGTTTCGACTGAGGTCGAACCTGATATATTTTGATGGCGAAGGCACTTAGCCTAAGTCCTGGTTCGACTGAGGTCGAACCCGATATATTTTTATGGCGAAGGCACTTAGCCTGAGTCCCGGTTCGATTGAGGTCAAACCTACATGATATATTTTGATGGTGAAGGCGCTTAGCCTGAGTCCTGGTTCGACTGAGGTCGAACCTAATATATTTTTGTGGCGAAGGCGCTTGGCCTGAGTCCTGGTTCGACTGAGGTCGATCCTGATATATTTTGATGGTGAAGGCACTTGGTCTGAGTCCCGGTTCGACTGAGGTCGAACCTGATATATTTTGATGGCGAAGGCACTTAGCCTGAATCCCCGTTCGACTGAGGTCGAACCTGGTATATTTTGATGGCGAAGGCGCTTAGCCTGAGTCTTGGTTCGACAGAAGTCGAACCTGATATATTTTTATGGAGAAGGCACTTGGCCTGAGTCCCGGCTTGACTGAGGTCGAACCTGATATATTTTGATGGCGAAGGCGCTTAGCCTGAGTCCCGGTTCGACTGAGGCCGAACCTGATATATTTTGATGGCGAAGGCACTTAGCCTGAGTCGCGGTTCGACTGATTCAACTGAGGATGAACTTGATATATTTTGATGCTGAAGGCACTTAGCCTGAGTCCCGGTTCGACTGGGGTCAAACCTGATATATTTTGATGGCGAAGGCACTTGGCCTGAGTGCCGGTTCGACTGAGATCGAACCTGATATATTTTGATAGCGAAGGCACTTAGCCCGAGTCCCGGTTCGATAGAGGTCGAACCTGATATATTTTGATGGCGAAGGCACTTAGCTTGAATCCCGTTTTGACTGAGGTCGAACCTTATATATTTTGATGGCGAAGGCACTTATCCTGAGTCCTGGCTCGACTGAGGTCGAACCTGATATATTTTGATGGCGAAGGCACTTAGCTTGAGTCCTGGTCCGACTGAGGTCGAACCTAATATATTTTGGTGGCGAAGGCGCTTGGCCTAAGGCCAGGTTCGACCGAGGTCGTACCTGATGTAATTTTGGTGGTGAAGGCGCTTTGCCTGAGTCCTGGTTCGACTGAGGTCGAACCTAATATATTTTTATAGCGAAGGAACTTGGCCTGGATCCCGGTTAGACTGAGGTCGAACCTGATATATTTTGAATGCGAAAGCGCTTAGCCTGAGTCCTAGTTCGATGGAGGCCGAACCTGATTTATTTTGATTGCGAAGGCACTTAGCCTGAGTCCCGGTTCGACTGAGGTCGAACGTGATATATTTTGGTGGCGAAGGCGCTTGGCCTAAATTCGGGTCCTGGCTTGAGACAGCCCTGTGCCGGCTTCCGGTCGGACACCACGTTAGGAGTGAAGTTAATGCCTCATACTTTTGTTCTGAGGGAGAGAGGGGAACTTCATCTTCTTGTCCGGTCGTTTTCGGATCTCGGTTTCCTTTGATGCACTCGAGTATTATGCGCTCGATATGCTTCCTTTGGTTCGTTTGAGTTGGATCTTTTTCTTCCTTTTTCATTTTTTGACGTTCCTTTGGCTTTGATTCCAGGGAGAAACTATGCGATTTCTCTAGGAAATTCCCACAGACGGCGCCAAATTATTTGGTGGAAAATTATTGAATACTTCCCAAGCAAATCAATCGAAACAATTCAAGGGGTAAATCATAGCCAATCGTAATCAATCACTGGATTAAAAGACAAACTTGAGACATAGAAGTAATCAATTATGGAACGACATATGCGGAGTTTTATTCATCGAAGTAATTTGACCTGCCTCTCCTTAAAGAGGTTCAGTATCTTACATTGATCTTGTTTATTGCTCCACTTGTGGAGTATAGCTTTTTATCTCTGGTGTGATCAGAGTTCTTCATCAAAGTAGCTTGACCTGTCTCTCTTTAAAGAGGTTCAGGATCTTACATTGACCTTGCTTATTGCTCCACTTGTGGAATATAGCTTTTTATCTCTGGTGTAACCAGAGTTGTGTAGAAGAAGAAGCCCCCTTTGGAAGGTTCTCTCTCTTGGTATTTATAGCCTCAAGCCCTTTCATCTGGTCACGAATGGGCCCATTATTTGGTTATGGAGACGTCCCCTCATTTGTTTCAAGGACAGTTGTCATAAGTCAGAAGTCAGCGATGCTGACTATTTACTACAGATTGGTCGTGATGGGGTTGGCCCCTTGGCCACAGAATGGTCGAATATTTACCAATACAATATCAAAGATGTTTGGTAAAGAAAAGCTAGTTTGAATCTGTTGTGAAAACATCGGATTTTCTAATGAAGTCTCTGATTTTAGCTTGTTTTCCTTCTCCATAATAATATTGGACTAAATATATTCTTGTTCAAATGTTGGTCTTCACTCTTATTGTTGAAGTATGAAGAGAACTTTTATGTTTCTTTTGGTTACTTTTTAAAGGGTTTTGTGTGTGGGAAAAGAGGTTGGTCCAAGATAGCCAAGGGAAAGTAGTTTTTTACACTTGACAGGAAAATGACGGTGGTCCAAACTAAATTAAATGTAAATTTTGGCTTATGAAGTAAACATCAACATCTAACATTAACCCGGTAATAATTCCACTAATGGGGTCTAGGGAGGATATAGTGTATGCAGACCTTATCCCTAACCCGGGGGTAGAGAGGCTATTTTTGAGAGACCCTCGGCTCAGAGACAAAAGATCTGTAATAACAACATAAACCAGACAAATAGTATCAGCAGTATAAGAGACAACAAGTAAGTGGAAGGATAATAAGTATTCTAATAAAAAAATTTAAAAAAAAATTAGAAATAAAAATCGTGTAATAAATAAAAACCGCTAGCAGTCCTAGACAAAACTCTATTAGACTAGGTGAAAAAATGCTCAACCACCCCCTAACCTACAACCCTAATGCTCGACCTCTGCTGATAGACCCTATGAAGTAAGTTTAGTAAATTATGAAAATGTATTAGTAGAGAGCAAAAACATAATTCCTTCGTTCCAATACGTCTTTTGATTGCCTCATTAAAAACCTTGCAAGTAAAATTCAGTGAGACAAAACCTTGTAAGGGAAAAGGAGTGCAACACGCATTAACTCCCCCTGACGAGAGCATCAATTCACATCTTTAAGCATTTGCATT
Source organism: Nicotiana glauca (assembly GCA_026770625.1). NCBI lineage: Eukaryota > Viridiplantae > Streptophyta > Magnoliopsida > Solanales > Solanaceae > Nicotiana > Nicotiana glauca. The sequence goes on from MU775174.1 coordinate 23,214, forward strand.
CCAATCTTGCGCACCATCTTCAAAAGATCTCTTGAACGAATTTGTTTCACCTTGAAATCATCATTCCTAATAGATGTATTGTCTTAATATGATCTTGTTGGAATCGTCAGTTCAATATCTTCACATAGAGGTGAAAACTCTTGCTATTATATTATTATGCTTATAGTTATAGCAAGATACATTTGTGCACAAATTGCACTGAGAAAGTGGTACTTCAAGATCAAGAAATGTATATACTTCAGGCAACTTAAATCCTTCATGGATTGTCATATAAGTTAAGTCATATAATCCATATAAATAGACTTTAGATTTGTATCAAGTTTTCATGTCATGCCAGACATATAAGATACATAAAGGTGATAGCACACACCATTGTCTTTATACTTTTAAGTGTTTGAACTACATGTCCAAAACTACTTGTCTTTCATATGAAACCAAATTCCACTTGAATTGTTTCTCTTGACTTAAGATCCTCATATATATTTAGCGTTATAAGCAATATCATCGACAAACATTTTATATCGGTTCCAACCTTCTTATTTTTTATAAAGACATAACATAGAGATCTCTTCATTCATATATTCATGTACCTGAATCTCTCATGAGATTTTATGAAGTGTTATGTCATGTGATCTTCTAGATCACTTGCCTCCTTTATTATGATCATTTGCTCATCTTCTTTATCAAGAAGTTTATTTGAAACTGATTGTCTATACGCTTTAAACGTACCATAGACTTTGTCCTTCTAGGATTTAATAGGAGCATTTGCAATGAGAATATAGTTACTTTCTGTCATGACCCCAGTTCGCCTTCCGTGAACTGTCGTGATGGCACATAGTCCCTACAACTAGGTAAGCCTAACAATGCGGAAAAATAAACAAAATATGCAGAAGAAATAATCAAGAACCAAAAATAACTTAAATAAGTGATATATAAAATGTCGCTCGGCGTACACAATACTTAACTTCTCAAAACTAATACATACTCCCAAAACCCATGAATTACAAGCTAAGAAATACTATATAGCTCTAACTCCGGAATGTCTAATAAGAACAAAAAGTACAAATGGGCTAAATACTAAATACATGAATAGAAAGAGACTTCCCGGTCTGTTGATGCGGTAGATATACCTCGAAGTCACTAGAGTAGTCGCCTCGCCTCAGGGTGATAGGACTAGATAGAAGTACCTGGATCTGCACATGAAAAACATGCGTAGAAAAGGCATGAATACACTACAACGGTACTCAGTAAGTGTTAAGCATAACCTCGGTTGGGTAGTGACGAGGAAGGTTAGGCCCTACTGAGCTCAAAAGAAAATACGAGGTAAAACAATATAGAATAAGACAGTATAATTGAGTACAATAGTAAGAGATAACCAAAATAGAACAACAACAACAACAACAACAACTAGAACAACGACAGATAATAACATAAAGGAAATACAATTCAATGTAGAGGTAACAACCAGGGGTCTACCAGGATCCCATCTTATATCCCCAAATGTAAATACTCAGTATAGGGAGAATCTACCGGGTGCAGTCACGTAGTTCCAATGTAAATGTGCATGGGGATCTCCTGGAATACCACATCCGTAGTCCCAAGTAAACAAACAAGGGGGATCTCCCGGAAAACCACATCCGTAGTCCCAAATAAACAAGCAAGGGGGATCTCCTGGAATACCACATCCGTATTCCCAAATAAACAAACAAGGGGGATCTCCCAAAATATCACATCCGTAGTCCCAAATAAACAAACAAAGGAGATCTCCCAGAATACCACATCTGTAGTCCCAAAGTAAACACACAGCAACAACACAAAGAATACACAATTAAATTCAAATCACATATCAAGGTAAAATAGGTATTTCTAGCCTAGCATGTTGCATATAATCCAAATAAGGCATTTTGAGCAAGTAAATCAATTAAGTCAATTAGACATGCTTCTCTAGACTAACAGTAGACTTAAATTCCAAGTAGTGTAAATAAGAAATAGGAAAAAAATACAATTAAGGCTACTTTTCATGAAAATAGGATTTTCAACAATTAGCTCAAGTACGTGCTCGTCACCTCACGTACAAGGCATTTCAATTACCACAATATCAATCCTAAGGGAAAGTCCCCCACACAAGGTTAGACAAGCCACTTACCTCGAACCGGCTCAATAATCAATCTGAAACCACGTTCTTGCCACGAGTATCCCACTCCAAATGACCCAAATCTATCCAATTAAATTGTATAACGTAAGTAAATCTTCAAGTAACTGATTCTAACATTAAATTCTAAGCTAATACACGAAATTAGGTAAAATGACCAAAATGTCCCTCGGGCCCACATCTTGGAATCGGAAAATATTTACATTTTCAGAATCCTCATACCCTCACGAGTCTAACCATACCAAAATTATCCAATTCCGATATTATTTGGTCCTTCAAATCATCATTTTATATTTTTGAAAGATTTTCCAAATTTTCTTCCCAAATTCCATCTAAAATTACGAATTAAATGATGAATTCAATGATAGATTCATGTACTCTAGCCAAATCCGAGTTAGAATCACTTACCCCGATGAACTTCTTGAAAAACCTTCGAAAAATCGCCAAAATCCGAGCTCTCTAGGTCAAAATATGAAATAAAACCCAAAACCTCATATTTATAGAGCACCTACTGGATTTTCACCACTGCGGACTGCACAAAAATGACTTTTGTCCGCACAAAACTAGTGCGGTCCGCACAAAAATGACTGATGTCCGTACAGGTTTTGACTGCACTGACATACTTTAGTATTTTGTCCATCACTTTCTGTACAGATGTCCAAACTATGATATCGTTACCTTTATGGAAACTAGACACGAAGGGCTACAACTTTTTTTTTTTGAATCCTCTCAAAATTCCTTGTAGATCAAAAGATATGAGCTTCTAAAGTAGGACCAGTGAAAATTTTCTCACCGCGGATCGCGCTGCATTTTGTGCGGCCACAAAGCCTCCACCGCGGTCAGCAATGCATTTTGTGCGGACCGCACTGGTGGGTTCCGAGGCCTGCAACTCTTCTGGACCTGCAACAACTATGATTTTTGGCCTAAAATATCCCAGAACCTACATGGAACTCACTCGAGTCCCCGAGACTTCAAACCAATTGTACCAACACATCCCATGACGTCGTTCAAACTCTTTCAAAACTTCGGAACGCTCACAACAACATCAATTTAACATAGGATTCAAGCCTAAGAACTCCAATAATTCTTAACTTATGCTTTCGATAAAAAAATCTATCAAATTTCGTCTGAATGACCTGAAATTTTGCAAGCAAGTCACATTCAACACTACGGAGCTACTCCAACTTTTGGAATTCCATTCCGACCCTTAGATCAAAATCTCACTATCGGACTGGAAACTTCAAAAATCCGACTCTAGTCATTTCAAGCCTAAATTAGCTACGGACCTCCAAAATACCATCCGATCACGCCCTTAAGCCCGAAATCACCCAATTGAGCTAACAGAACCGTTGAATTTCCATTTCAAGGTCGTCTTCACACTGTTCCGACTACGGTCAATTTTCCAACACTTAAGCTCTCATTCTGGGACTAAGTGTCCCAAAACTCCTCGAAACTCAAAATCGAACATCCCAACAAATCAAAAAAGCATAAATAAAACTCGAGAAAGCAATGGGTATCAGGGTATTAATTCTTAAGACGACCGGCCGGGTCGTCACACTTTGTTTGGGTCAGCAAATGCATCCAGCATGCTTTGCGATATATTGCAGATAAATTATCTTTTATGAACTTCAAGTTCATACTATCTTATTCAAGGATCTAGATGTACGCATGATAATTCATTATACGTAACTTTTTCCCAACTATTTATCTTGTCTCCCCCTCATGTTAGAAAAACTAACTTGCTTCCTCAAATTTAAAAATCCATCTTTATGCGTTATGGTATTAATCAAAATATACACCGCACATCAATAATAATAAGATGGAATTATTTGGTTCCTGATCCCGAACCACTTGTGAGGGGAGAAAATAATATACTTTGGTATATAACGTATATCAAATTGATATAGATAACTTTGTTCTCATAAGAAATTATGTAGCTATTAAGTGGAGGCATTCAATAAATTATTATGCTAAACCAACTGTGATGTAAACCAACTTATCAAGATGAACTATCTTGAATAAAAAAACTGAAAATTATGCTCCAAATCAAATTATTGAGCAAGTTACCTCGCAAATACCATGTTGCGCGTTAATAATAATCGCACATGTAACCATCTCATAGATGCATCTTATGTGGTATACATGACAGGTGAATGAACTCATATTCGCCTTTGATATTTTCAGCATTCATGAGATCCAATCTCAATTTTAGTTGATCTATTTATTAATGAGAACAAGCAATATAAGAGAATTCGTAAAGAACTTTCTAGTTATTTTAATATTTACCCATGTGAATTCTCTATTATTTTTGCACATCATATTTAAATTGATATGGCTAAACAAATTATGCCAACTGAATAAATTATCAATATTGATAAACTTCAGATTTACACCATGACGTGTGCAATTATCAATAAACTCCAAGTTTATTATGATATGAGTTTTTATATCAATAGCATCGACTTTATTGTGGTATTCTTTTATTTTTGTAGTACAAATTGGAGAATAAAGCGAATAACTTTTCACATATATATTACCACGCTTCAAGTTGTAGTAATAGAAGATATCAAATCTTTCCTTTATTTATAGTCTCAGTATGACCAACCGCTTTCGCTTAAGTTTCTTTGAGACTTATTACAACACAATGCCTTATTGATAATCAATTTTATTCCTCCAAAATAATAATAATTAGCTTTTCCAGAGCTTTCAATTAATTTGGTACTACTACATATTCATCGACATCCATATGGTGAATATCTCTTTTAAAGAGAAGTTATACCATTATGGTTATGGTCAAAATTATATGCAGGATCTGTTTTTTGCATTACTGTTATCATTTATTAATCACATTGCCAAAATATTTTATCGTACAATAGGTACGTGACCAATGACCATTCATGCCATAATAATGACATTATTTTCTAATATCCCCTCAAACCTCATTCTAGAGGTGAGTGTGGTATATTCACTACCACTAGCACATTCATATTCTTCCAAAAATGATTATATATTCATAAATTAGATGTTGTCACATTCACATCATGAATGAACCATAATCATCTATATGTGCTTTATAAGATCTCATGTCAAATTGATTACAAACATTACTTTCACAGAGTGAAGGATTATTTTGAGAATCCTTATTATTCTCATTATCACAATGATGACGATTATAATTTCGTCTATCACCACGTCCACATCCATTGATACATTCACGGTAATAATTTTATCTTCTTTCAGACTTAACACATATTGATATCACATTCTCTTAAGGGAATGAGAATGAAGCAAATTCAATGGGGTGAGTTTCACTTCTTGTGCTCACGATTATGCATGACTTTGATTATGGCAAGACATATAAATTTTACCGCTTCGAGTGGTTATAATTTCTTACTAACTCCATTAGAGTTATAATCAAAATTTATTGTCTTTGCTTGTATTTAAAATTAAATTATACAATTTCAAGAATTTAAAATAGAAAATAAAGTAAAATACTTACCTTAAATCTAGAATTTAATCATGAAGGAAGTTCATAGAACAATTGACAATCATTATGCTCACTCCCAAAGCTTCTACTCAATTGATTAAAGTCTCGTACTGATAATGTGTTATAAAATAATAAAAGAAGAAGAATATTGCAGAACAAAGTAGAGAGAGGGAATTCTTATTGAATTTTGGGATAAATTACAATGGAATAGAACCCTCTATCTATAGGGAGATTGTGACTTAGTCACCAAGTAATAAACCCTAGAATTTTTCTAAATATAGAGATTCACCATAAATAGAACTATATTTATAACATTACACATAAATTATGCTCCACATTAGTAATATTAGGTTTAGATGAATCAGGTACCATAAGGCCAGATACGCCCTTGAATACGTGATGGCTGATGCATATCCTCTTGGAAAATAATCAGAAATAGTTTTATTTCTAATTTATAATTGCTAACAAAAAATTAGCTGTAGCTTTAAAAGTAATCGATATTTAGCTATTTTTTTCACGTGAAAATAAAATCTGAATAGTAACACCCTTAAAAATCCGGAAAAGTTCAAGTATAATATGATGGAGGTCAAATTGTTTACATATGAGATTCCAGAATAATGTGCTGGAGTTGCAACATAATATACTGGAAGTTTATATGCAGGTGGTCCATAATCCAACATATTATGCTGGAATTTTCTGTGTTTCAGGTGTGGTACTTTGTTTAGATTTTATTTTCGCATTATATAGTGGTTACATTTCAATAACTTTGCAAATACTGGTTATTTTCAATAATCATCTGTAAAAGTGAGGAAAAATCATAAATAACTCGATTTACAACTGCTAATTGAAAATTAGCCACAATTTTAAAAGCTATCAAAATTTAGCTATTTTTTCATGTAAAAATAAAATCTAAACAAAAATACCTTTACAAATTTTCGAAAAAATTCCAGCATAATATGTTGAAGTTTGAACTTTTTACATATGAGATTCCAGCAAAATATGTTGGAATTTCATAATATACTGAGAGTTTATTCAGGATCTCCATAATCCAACATAATATGTTGGAACTTTCCATGTTTCAGTTAAGGTATTTTTGCCTGGGTTTTATCTCCACATAAAATAGTGACTCTTATGATTTTGCAAATGATGACTATTTTTTAATTATCAATTCAAAAATTGGTTAGCACATGTTATTTTAACGTAAAAATGGTTATGTCAATGCCATTTTGACCTCTTTTGGTGGGGATTACATCCCTGCTATTGGGATACTTATGGCTTAAGGTAAACTAGGCCCATAAATAGCACAACTTATCCCATGAAACCAATTTTATGCAGGTTGTACAGTTAAAATAGCACGGTATACCTAGTTTTTGGACTGGTCATTCAAAAATAGCCACCGTTTACAAAGTCAATAAAAAATAGTCACTATTTTGCTATAACAGAGACCGGTCCCGCATAATATACGGGAGTTCAGTGCATCTGTGTACGAACTCCAGCATATTATGCTGGACCGGTATACTTTGCTGACTCTTGTATAATATACGGGAGACTGGAGCACAGGTGCTCCAAACTCCAGTATATTATACTGGACATTTATACATGCTGGAACTCCGGTATATTATGTTGGAGTTCTAGTGTACTTATGCCGGAACTGCAGTATATTATACGGGAGTTCCAGGATAACTCGTACTTATGCCGGAACTCCAACATATTATGCTGGAGTTCCAGCATAGTTATCCTGGAACTCCCGTATAATATACTGGCGTATTTTTCGGGTTTTGAACAGTGTTTTCGCTCAGATTTATCTTTACATGAAAAGTGGCTAAATTTCTATTACTTTTAAAACTGGGCTATTTTTGAATGACCAGCTGTAAATTTGGCTATTTTAAAATTTCTCCCGGCTGCTGCACAAGATGGAGTCCATAAGAAGAACGATTCGAAGCCCAAATCTAAGGACAACCTTGTTTTATATTGGAATTTTTACCTATCTATACTACATTATAAACTTTTTTACCCCTTATAAAGAGATTATTACTTAATTACATTAGTATATAAATTTTATCATTTATATACAAAAAAATATATTAGACTCAAACCGTATCCATTATAGGCTTCAGTCTTCTCTATTTTTCTCCGTATAAATATTTCTCTCTCAGTTCCTCTTCGATTTGATTTTTGCAGATGAACATGCTTGGAGCTTTGAAGATTGGTGAAGAAAAATAATTTAACTAGTTAAAAACCGTAGAATACATACATGTAGCTCCAATACAAATGGATTACGAACTTTTTTTAGATGAATAAACAAGACATTATCAACATTAGTGATTTTTGGAACTAAACTAAAACTAATTAACGGTGTAATTAAAGTAAATTGAAGTTGGTCGTGTTTACATGAGTTTAAAATCTATTGGCAGCCATTAGAAAGTTTAGAAACTTTGAATTCGAAAGTCGAAATTTGTAAAATTTTTATGGATTGTGTGTTGTTACAAATGATTGAGAATATATATCTTTTGGAGTTTATATCTCAATTTGGAGAGATATGTAAAGATTCGCGGTGATTTTGGTGGAATTTCAAATTGAAATTCGAAAAAGAAGACATAAACAAATTGTATATATTTTGTATATCAAGTGTAGAAACGATATACAAAATATCTACAACTTATATAATTGTATGAGTTATATATAAATTGTATGTAAATTATAGTTTTTTTCCGAATTCTGTGCAAAAAAAATATTTAAGTTGTAGATAAATTATAGATTTTGACCGAATTTATATATATTTTGTAAAAAAATTTAGTTACTTTCGGTAAATATAAAAACTTAGATAAACCGAATAGATAAGTGTAAAACCTCGTATATATACGAAAAAGTTCCTTTATATTTACAAATGTTAAAATATTATTTTATGGCCAAACTATGCTTAATAAATTACTAGTAATATTCTTCCATAGAGGCTAAAGCTACTTTACTTGATGATCTGACCCCCTTGAACTTTAAATTAAAGACTTTAATAAGTCGGTATGCATATATTGAAATTACTTAAAATATTAAATTATGCACTCAGATCTCAAACCCATAGATTTAATATAAAATTATACATGGAAGGTATAATTCTAGAACACAAAAGAATAAAATAATAAACAATATAACACGTGGACTCTGTATAAGCACAAATTCCTGACATAACGTACGTAAGTACGTCTTTAGAACTTTTCCTTTTTCAATTGTGCAAAAAAAGAAGAAGAGAAAGGAAGAAGTCAAAGAATGAGAGAATGTTTTTTTTTTTTTTTTTTTTTTTTTTTTGT
>MU775174.1:41070-58975 GCA_026770625.1 Nicotiana glauca
ATATATATATATATAAATTCATATATATGGTAGTTTTTTATTTTTTTTATTATTTTTATTTTTTAGATATATTTAAATTCAAAAAGAATAACCAATAACTAATTATTAACTAAATAACTAATTTAATAACTAATTATGCCATGTGGCTTTTTATGAAGCTGCCACTTGGCTTAAGGAGAGAGCTTTTTCCTCTCCTTTTAATAATATATAGATTTATTTTTATTATTATTATAGTAATTGATTGTTTATATGTAATGATTATTATTAAATTTATTGTTATATATAACGATAAAAAGTCCTTTAATGTGACGACTGATTTAGTGTGGTTATGTCGTTATCTTATTATTATTTTTTTCTCATCTTACCCTTAATTCGATTTTATTTTTTATCCTACCTTTTTAAATAATTATTTTGTCCCATATTTACTTTTTTCTTGTAATGTTATAATTTATTCTTCAAATTGCTAGTGTGTGGCATTATGAAATATGAGAAATGACAAAAGTATATCCAGATATATAATTTATTTAAATAATAAAATATAATATAATACAATACAATATATTTAAAAACGATATGGAATAACCATCTACACAAGCTTTAATACTCATCGAAGCTCTTACCGTAAACAAATAATATCTTTTTTTACGGATTCACAAGAAGCATCTTAAAACCATCTATGAAAAACTCTCTCTAGAAGGTAGATGACAACACCTCCCAACTCCACCAACCAAACTATCACAATTCCACCCAAACCACCGGATATTTCAACCAACATTATGACAAATGTGAATCTGTCAAACGATCACAATCCTACACCCTTAAAAGACTCCCCCACATTCAGAGACATACTCCTAACGGACCCCCACCCTAACCATATGGCACTGCAACCTGAGACGATTTCCTCAATGCTTATGTATCAAGAAGTCGAATCTCCAGCACCAGTTGTATATATCATGCGTTTGGAGGAACCATTAAGAGAAGGCTACTGTGTTAGCCTATCGCCAGATGGCCTCCGACAAATCTACCACCCTTGAAAATATTCAATCATTATTAAGCTCTTGGGTAAACACATTCTACATCACTACCTAAAGAAGAAAATCCAGGACATGTGGAAAATATCCGAACTTGGTGCTGACTATTATACTGTAAAGTTCTCTAAAGAAGAACATATGATAAAAGCTTTACATCAATCTCCTTGGTTTATTAATAGACATTTTTTGTCGGTTCAATAATGGGAAGCTAACTTTGTTGGTTCAAAGGCAAAGCCTCTTTCCACAGCTATATGGGTTCGTCTTCCCCAGCTACCTACGGAATTTTACGATAGTATAATCCTACAAAGGATTGGCAATACCATAGGAAGGTTTTTAAAAGTTGATACTTGCACATCCAATATATTAAGGGAACGATGTGCAAGGTTATATGTGGATATCCCTATGTACAAACTAGTTAAACCTTATATTTTTATTGGATCCCATAAGCAGGATATGTGTTATGAGAGAGAAAAAATTTTGTGCAAAAATTGCGATAAATTAGGCCATGAAAAATTTTGTGCAAAAATTGCGATAAATTAGGCCATGTTGCCCTACAATGTCACCACTACATTGAAGAACCAATTGCTAAAGTTCTAGATAATCCAACCAGTCATGTTAATATACAGAAGCATGAACCAGTGGAGGAAGACTAGAAAACAATTTCTCTTTGCCAAGACAAAAAAGAAAAACACACGATCACCTACAACATACATTAATGATCAAGCAGTCCCAGGTATTAATGTCAGAATTTATGTTGCTGAAACATGTAAGTATCTAAATACCCAAAAACTTAGTTACGTGGAAAGACCTACTCGTGTTCAATCTGGAAAAGATAAAAGAAATTTATCCATCTAATGATATGTTACTCACTAAGCCAACTATGATTAGTAACTAATTTTTCAGCTTAATGAATCGGCATAAGATTTTGGAAGAGAACATTTCCACTAACCCGGATGGTATTTCGTATAGCCAATGAATGTTAACGATGCATGACACCTATCAAAATCAAGATACACACGTGGCCAATAACATGCATCGTTCTACACCTAGCTTTCTATCTTTATCTAAAAATCCTAATAATAAAAAAAATTTCCTTAACCAACACTCTTTTAATAAGCTAGACTAATCTTGATAATATTGGACACAACACTCACAAACGACCAATGCATTGAGACAACTCCTTCCGTTAATTCCAAAGCTCCCCTAATTCCCATGACAAACGAGCATTCTGAAGAATGCCAAATGGACATCCTACAAGACCAAGTGTCACAAACAAATTCTACTAAAGATCTTGTTAATTCATTTACTCTTCCCCAATCTGCCCCAATGCAAGAAGAAGCTTATATTATAATGTCACCTAGGGACTCGTCTATCATCAATCCCACTCTACCAAAAAAACTAGATATAACCAGTCACGAACCAAACCCCACTCTAGTCGTGATGGCGCCTCTCGTGAAGACAAGGCCAACCAGACCATCACAAAATATCTCTTTTAAGCAATTAAACAATTCACAAGCAATTTCAATATAATTTAATAATATTAATTAGCAGAAGTACAACCCAACACAGAATAGTACTAATACCGCTGCGGCGTGCAGCCTAATCCGTTTATCGTCGACGACGCTCACTGGAGGTGTGTAGACTTCGGGAGGGGCCCCTTACGGCCCAAGCGCAATATCAAGTCATCTCGTGGCATCAAATCTAGGCCCTCGGCCTCATATCAGTATCAGTATAACACCACTGCGGCTTGCAGTCCGATCCAAAAGTATCCTTACATTACAGGCCCTCGGCCTTACTCGATCAGCAAAATCACATAAGCCACTCGGGCAACAGTAAAGCATGATGCTCAGCCCAAAATATTTTTTAGAAATATCATTTCGAGTATTTAAGGCATAATAAACTTGGATGAGTTTTAAAACAGTGGAAAATACATGATTGAGTTGAAATATATAATTAAATTAGTGAGAAATTATCAACAACAATCCCCGAAGGGTTCAAATAGCTGGCACGAAGCCCAAATATGGCAATCAGCCCAATTTATGATGATAACAAGTAAATTTCAGTCAAATACGCGGTAAATTCCTCAATCGGGACGGATCAAGTCACAATCCCTAATGGTGCTCTACCCCACCCTCGCTATCTAGCATGCAAGTCACCTCAATACAGCACTACGATGTGCAAATCCGGGGTTTCAAACCCTCAGGATATCATTTACAATTATTACTCACCTCGAACCGGCAAAATCTCTAGCTCGCGACGCCTTTGCCCCTCAAATCGGTCACGACCCAATTCCCAAACCTGATCGTGATGGCGCCTATCGTGAAGACAAGGCTAGCCAGAACAATGCAAATACCTCTTTTAACAATTAATAAACATTAACAAATCCACAACACGTGTAAAACAGTTATAAATGCGGAAACGATGGTAATAGCAAAGGATACCATCCCGACACGGCCCAAACCGGGGTGTCACAAGTCATGAGCTACTACAGAGTTTGATATAAGTCTATGAAATATAAGATCTGATACAATAATCTGAAGGAACTCATATGATGTAAAATAGGGGAGACAAGGGGCTGCGGACGTCAACAACTACCTCGTAACTCTAACTCGCTGCCTAGTCTGGAAGGAATCAGTGCTCAGGTGCGGACTCTGCTATGCCTGAATCTGCACACATGGTGTAGGGAGTAATGTGAGTACTCCAACCCAGTGAGTAATAATAATAGATAATAACCAAAGGCATGAAAATACATAAATGCACAAGGCAATTCTATATCAGGCAGTAAATCACTTAAATCAGTAAAACAGTAAAGAGTCAAATGAAATCTCCTTTTAAAAACAGGTAAATCAGGTAAAACAACAAGTAAATAGTGAGTAGAAATCTGCCCCTCGGGCTCAGTATCAATCGCTTAGAACAGTATCAGCCCCTCGGGCTCACTCTCAGATCATATGTGTACCTGCGCTCACTGTAGGTGTGCAGACTACGGAGGGGCCCCTTACGACACAAGCGCTATATCAACATAAGGCCTGAAAGCCTTCTCACATCACTCATAAGGCCTGAAAGCCTCCTCATATCACTCACAAGGCCTGAAAGCCTCCTCACATCACTCACAAGGCCTGAAAGCCTTCTCACGTCACTCAAGCCACCTCGTGGCATATAAATGTATCTCAGGCACCCGGCCTCACTCAGTCCAAAAAACATCATAAGCCCCTCGGGCATCAATAAAATAGTAGTGCTCAGCCCAAACAACAGTGGAAATATCATTTAAATCTCAAAATTTCAATTAAAGTGGCTGAGTTTGTAAAACAGTATAATCATTAGGACTGAGTTCAAGTAATGTATCAAAATAGTGAGGAAATAGTGATAAAAGTCCACGAAGGATTCAAGTAGTCGGCATTAAGCCCAAAATATGGCAATAAGCCCAAATCATGATGATAATAAACATATCTCAGTCAAATATGCGGTAAAATATCAAACGGGACGGACCAAGTCACAATCCCCAGTAGTAACAACCCCGCGCTCGCCATTAAGCGTGTGTTTCACCTCAATATAGCACTAAGTTGTACAAAACCGGGGTTTCAAACCCTCATGATATCATTTACTATCATTACTCACCTCAAGCCATCCAAAATCCTAGCTCGCTATGCCCTTGCCTCTCAAACCGGCCTCCTCGCGCGTCGAATCTCCAATCAATCCCAGTCAAAATCCCCTTCAATTCTCGTCCAAAAGCTCTCAAGGATGTTCAAAAAATGATGGAAAAATACCTTAGCCCGCGGAAAAAAATGAAACCTTAAAACCCTTCTTTGTCCAGACCTTTTCGCATCCGCGATCACTACACCGCATCTGCGGTTTTCGCTTCTGCGGATCTTTCACAATTGCCAGGACTGCTTCTGCAGTCTAAATCCACTTCTGCGGACACCGCTTCTACGGTCAACCATCCGCTTTTGCGGAAACTCCTCTACGATCAACGTCCGCTTCTGCGAAGGCTTTACCGCATCTGCGGTATCCCCATCCGCATATGCGGAACTCAGGCTCCCTAGCACCTCTCGGACCTGCGACCCCCTTTTCGCATCTGCGGGACCGCATCTGCGGTCCCTTTTCCGCAGATGTGGAAATACTAGAACTAGCAAATCTCAGCAATAACACAAATCCAAAATTCATCCTGATGGCCATCCGAAATCACCCTGAGGCCCCCAGGACCTCAACCAAAAGTGTCAATCAATCCTAAAACATCATTCAAACTTGCTCCAATCATCAAAACACCTCCACCAACACCAAAACCATCAAATTACATCGGATTCAAGCCTAAGTTCTTCTAAAACTTCCGAAACACGCATTTGATAAAAAAACCCGACCAAAACACCTCCTAATGACCTGAAATTTTGCACACACATCCCAAATCACCTAACGAAGCTACAACAACTCTCGAAATTCCATTCCGACCCTCAGATCAAAATCTCACCTATCAACCGGAATTCGCCAAAATACTAACTTCGCCAATTCAAGCCAAATTCTACACCGGACCTTCAAAATCAATTCCGATCACGCTCCTAAGTCACAAATCATCCCCCGAAGATAACCGAATCATCGAAAATCACATCTGAGCCCTCTAACTCATAAGTCAACATCCGTTTGACTTTTTCAAACTAAACCTTCCTTAAAGAGATTAAGTGTCTCATTTCCTACCAAAACCTCTCCGAACCAACTCGATCACATGAGATACGGATAATGAAGCTTAAAGAAGCTGAAAACGGGGAAAACAAAGTGGTAACTCACATGACGACAGGTCATGTCGTCACATCCTCCCCAACTAAAACAAACACTCATCCTTGAGCGGGTCAAGAAACATACCTGAAGCCTCAAACAGGTGAGGATATCTGCTCCGTATCTCCCGCTCGGTCTCCCAAGTAGCCTCCTCTACGGGCCGATCTATCCACTGTACTTTCACCGAAGCTATATTATTTGATCTCAACTTTCGAACCTGACGACACAAAATAGCCACTGGCTCCACATCATAGGTCAAATCATCATCCAACTGAACCGTGCTGAAGTCCAATACATGGGACGGGTCCCCAACATACTTCCGGAGCATAGATACATGAAATACCGGGTGCACGCCTGACAGGCTGGGTGGCAAAGCAAGCATATAGCCCACCTCCCCAATTCTCCTAATAAACTGCGGACTCAGCTTCCCTTTCTTTCTAAACCGCACAACACCCTTCATGGGCGAAACCTTCAGCAAGACCTTCTCACCAACCATATAAGACACATCTCGAACTTTCTGGTCCGCATAACTCTTCTGTCGTGACTGAGCTGTACGAAGTCTCTCCCGAATCAGCTTCACCTTCTCTAAAGCATCCTGCACCAACTCTGTCCCCAATAGCCTAGCCTCGCCGGGCTCGAACCAACCAACTGGAAATCTACACCGCCTCCCATACAACGCCTCATACGGAGCCATCTGAATGCTCTACTGATAACTTTTATTGTAGGAAAACTCTACAAGCGGCAAAAACTCATCCCAAGAACCTCCAAAATCAATAACACAGGCACGCAACATGTCCTCCAATATCTGAATAGTACTCTCGGACTGCCCGTCCGTCTGAGGATGAAATGTTGTGCTCAACTCTACCTGTGTACCCAACTCTCGATGAAATGTCCTCCATAACTGAGAAGTAAACTGGGTACCTCTATCTGAGATAATAGACACTGGAACACCATGCAATCGAACAATCTCCCGGATAAAGATCCCTGCCAGCCGCTTTGAAGAATAGGTAGTACATATCAGAATGAAGTGCGCGGACATGGTCAGCCGATCCACAATCACCCAAATCGAATCGAAATTCTTCAAAGTCTGAGGAAGACCACTCACAAAATCCATAATGACTCTCTCCTACTTCTACTCGGGAATAATCATCCGCTGAAGTATGCCACCTGATCTCTGATGCTCATATTTCACCTGCTGACAGTTGAGACACCGAGCCACAAATCCTACAATGTCTTTCTCATTCTCGTCAACCAATAGTGCTGCCTCAAATCCTGATACATCTTTGCGGCACCCGGATGAATGGAATACCGTGATCTATGGGCCTCCTCCAATATCAACTCCCGAAGCCCATCCACATTGGGCATACAAATTTGGCCCTACATCCTCAACATACCATCCTCACCAATGGTCACGTCTCTGGCATCATAATGCTGGACCCTGTCCTTAAGGACAAGCAAATGCGGATCATCATAGTGGCACTCTCTGATGCGATCATATAGGGAAGACCGAGAAACCATACAAGCCAACACCCGACTGGGCTCCGAAATATCTAGTCTCACCAACCGATTGGCCAAGGCCTGAACATCAACTGCAAAGGGCCTCTCCCCAATTGGAATATACGCCAAACTCCCCATACTAACTGCTTTTTGGCTCAAAGCATCGGCCACTATATTGGCCTTTCCAGGGTGATATAGAATGGTAATATCATAATCCTTAAGTAACTCTAGCCACCTCCGCTGCCTCAAATTAAGATCCTTTTACTTGAACAAATGCTGAAGACTGCGATGATCGGTGAATACCTCACAAGATACACCACACAAGTAGTGCCTCCAAATCTTCATAGCATGAACTATAACAGCCAATTCCAAATCATGAATATGGTAGTTCTTCTTATGGGGCTTTAACTGACGAGAAGCATAATTAATAACTCTACCCTCCTGCATTAATACACATCCAATCCCAACTCTCGAAGCATCACAATATACAATATAAGAACCTGAAGCTGATGACAAAACCAATACTGGAGTTGTGGTCAAAGCTGTCTTGAGCTTCTGAAAGCTCTCCTCGCACTCGTCCGACCATACAAATGGAGCACCCTTCTGAGTCAACTTGGTCAAGGGCGACGCTATAGAGGAAAATCCCTGAACAAACCGGCGATAATAACTTGCCAAACCAAGGAAACTACGAATCTCTATGGCTGAGGTCGGTTTAGGCCAACTCTGAACCACCTCTATCTTCTTCGGGTCGACCTGAATACCCTCGCTGGACACCACGTGCCCCAAGAAAGCCACTGAACTGAGCCAGAACTCACACTTGGAGAACTTTGCATAAAGCTTCTCCTCCCTCAATCTCTACAATACCACTCGCAAATGCTGCGCGTGCTCCTCCTGAATACATGAGTACACCAGAATATCATCAATAAAAACAATAATTTATGAATACAGATAAGGCCGAAATACAATGTTCATCAAGTGCATGAATGCTGTTGGGGCATTAGTCAGCCCGAAAGACATGACATGAAACTCATAGTGCCATATATAGTCCTGAAAGCAGTCTTAATAATATCTGAATCCCTGATCTTCAACTAGTGATAGCCCAAACGGAGATCAATCTTGGAGAACACCCTCGCTCCTTGAAGCTGGTCAAACAAATCATCAATGCGAGACATGGGATACTTGTTCTTCACTGTTACTTTGTTCAATTGCATGTAGTCAATGCACATTCTCATGGTGCCATCCTTCTTTTTCACAAACAAAATCGGTGCACCCTACAGTGACACACTAGGCCGAATGAACCCCTTATCTAGGAGTTCTTGAAGCTGATCCTTTAATTCTTTCAACTCCGCTGGTGCTATACGATATGGCGGAATGGAAATGGGCTGAGTTCCCGGCACCAGGTCAATACCAAAATCAATATCCCTGTCCGGTGGCATGCCCGATAGGTCTGCAGGAAATACATCGGGAAACTCCCTCACAACTGGGACAGAATCAATGCTAGGAGTCTCGGCCCCAACATCCCTCACAAATGCCAAATATGAAAAGCAGCCCTTCCCAACCATATGCTGGGCCTTTAAGAATGAAATCACACTGCTAGGAACATAATCAGTCACACCACGCCACTCGATCCTCGGTACACCCGGTATAGCCAAAGTGACTGTCTTAGCATGACAGTCTAGAATATCATGACACAGAGATAACCAGTGTATGCCCAAAATAACATCAAAATCCACCATGCTCAATAGCAATAGATCAACTCGGGTCTCCAGACCCCCAATAGTCACCAAACATGGTCTACAATAATAGTATCGGCCACTGAGGTAGATACATGAACAGGTAAAGCAAGACACCCTCAGGACATACCCAAATAATAAGCAAAATATGAGGACACATAAGAATAGGTGGAACCGGGATCAAATAAGACTGAGGCATCCCTTTGGCAGACTGAAATAATACCTGTAATGACAGCATCTGAAGCAATAACATCTATCCTGCCCAGAAGAGCATAAAAATGAGCCTGACCACCGCCCGATCGACCTGCATCTCTGGGGTGACCCTTGGCTGCCTGACCCTCACCCCTAGCTGGCGGGGCGGGTGCTGAAGAAACTAGACCAGAAGACGAGGGCTGACCCCTCTGTTGAGATGAGCTAGCAGCACAACGAGGACACTGCCTCCACATATGCGCAAACTCTCCACACTCATAACAACTCCTAGGTGTTGGAGAATGGGACTAAATGGAACCCCTCGCACCGAAGTGACTAGCTAACACACTCGGCCTAGAAGAACCCTGAACAGATGGGGCACGAGATGAACCCTGTGCTGGAAGAGCGCTGAGTGAAGGCTGACTCTGCTGAGAATTATGATAAACACGACCTGAAGATGCCCCACAATACTCGGGATGGGACAACTGAGCGGGCCTGAAGGAACGACCCCTACCATGCTGGAACTGGCCCCTCGAAGGAGCGCTACTCAAACTGCCAGAACCTCGAGGCCTCTTGGCCTCCCTCTCCTCTCGATCCTGATGGAAAACCACCTCAATCTCTCGAGCTATATCAACCACCTCCTCGAATGAAGCACCCAATACTCTCTCTCTAGTCATAGGAACACTGAGATGGTAGTTAAGTCCATCAACAAATCTTCTAATCTGCTCACGATCCGACAGAACCATCCAGACGGCATGATGAGCCAACTCTGAAAACCTTATCTCATACCGAGACACAGTGATATTGCCCTGTCGTAGCCACTCAAACTGCCTGCGCAACCCCTCTCTGCGGAACTGCGGTACATACTTCTCTAAGAAGAGATTGGAGAACTCCTGCCAAGTCAAAGGTGCTGCACCAGCCGGCCTACACCTCTCATATGCCTCCCACCAAGTGAAGGCAGCCCCAGTAAACTGAAAGGTGGTAAATACCACACCACTGGACTCCAGAATCCCTACTGTACGGAGCATACGCTGACACCTATCAAGAAAACCTTGGGCATCCTCGTCCTTAGCACCACTGAATGTCAGAGGCTGGAGTCTACCAAACCTCTCAAGGCGACGCTGCTCATCCTCAGGCATAGCTAGAACCCTGAACTCCTACAATGGTGCAACTGTCTGAGCTGGAGGTGCCTTTGGAGTCTGTAATCCTTGCACTACCTGCTCAGGTCTACGAGCAGCATGGGTCAGATTGCCTCCCCCAGCCTGCGAAGTAGCTGCTGCTGTGGTGGCTGAAACTACCTGAGCCAGGTCGGTGCAAATTGTCAAAATCTGAGCTAAAGTCTCCTGAAGACCTGGAATCACAATGGGCACAACTGGTGCCTCAACTGGTGCTGCTGGAGCCTAGGCTACTGGGTCTCGTGATTCATGAGCTGGTTTAGTAGAGTCTTGCGGATCGGTACGGAGATGTTTGTGTCACACCTCCTTTTTCGCTACTACACCCTGTGAAGGATATAATAAAAAGAGTTTTTCCAATTAAAGGACAATCGAAACGAGATTCGTTTTATTTAAGATTCAGAGTTGCCACTTGGGAGATTTATGGTGTCCCAAGTCACCAGTTTGAATCCCGAATCGAGGAAAGGGTTTGACTCTGTATTACATTCGCGAACCAAAAATCCGAGTAAGGAATTCTGTTAACCCGGGAGAAGAGGTTAAGCACTCCCGAGTTCCGTGGTTCTAGCACGGTCGCTCAACTGCTATATCTGGCTAAATTCTAATTTTTATACATGTTAAACCTATCGAGCCATTTTTAGAATTATTTAACATTTTTAGTCAATTATTAAGAAAGTGAACGTCGTTTAAGAACGTGTTTTCGGATCACGTCACATGAAATGAACCCGGATTCTCGACACATTCTTATTCAACGTTTTGAGATTTGAATTTGGGTCGCATGAAATGCCCACCCGTATTTAAGAAGGTGAGATTATTAAAAATGCGCCTAAAGTGGCTAGCGTGTTATTATCTTTGCGGGAGGCCGTGAAGTTCACTAAACGGCACACCCAAATTCTAAGTATTTTAATACAAACAATTACGTGGGCCACGCAATCTATGAATTTCGTTTAGCGCGGCACACCTCGTTTATTTTAAGGCTATCCTAAAAGAGGCTATGGTTATCTATTAAAGGTTGTCTCTAAAAGGCTTAATTAATTAGCAACTGGGCCTCAAGTTCAAGTCCACACTTGAACAAAAGGAAAACCTTTTAATTCAAGTGTGCTACTTAATTAGTAAGGCCCCAAAATTTCACTATAGCATTTAACCAATAACTGAAATCAGAAATTTAAATTCTTTAGCCTATTGGGCCTAAAAGCCGGTCCAGGCGCACAATTAACTCTCCAGCCCGGTTTGAGCTTGTGAAGAACCCAGTTTCAAAGGTCATTACATGCCAAGGATTTGGGCTTGTGATTTCATGGACTCAATTTTGAATGCTCTGGAAGTAACACACATTTGCCATATCTCTTTTTAAAACTAAGAAGCTAATTTTAACATAAGCCAAATGATCATGATATGTTAGGAATACACATCTGATGGTTTACTAAACAGATGGATATTGAACAGATTTAAATATGTTACCATTTCAAATGTGTTAAAAATATGCTACCATTTCAAATGTTGAATACTGAATAGATTGAATTTAACGGTTCATAATGCTAATAGCCATTTCACAATTGTCTTGTCAAAACCTTCTTCTGCTAGTTTAACGTTCAAACCTATCCCAAGGATGAATATACACTTCGAATGTTGAGGACAAATCTAAAATACTTAACAACGAATTCAGAGATCCTATTTCTACTGAAGTGTTATTTTTCTCATTTTTTTGCATCAACATGCTGAAACTCAGAGACTACTTAACTACATGGAGATTTAAACAATCAACCTCAACTATGATATCTCTGCTACCTAATTAAACTCTGAATCAACATGCACATATTATAGCTGCTATCTAATTAAACACATGGAGATTTAAACAACCAACCTCAACTAAATTGAATCTACTTGCACTACATTTATTATATTGAAGTGCAAAACAATCCAAACAATCCGAAATAGTCCAAAATAGTTCAGTCTTAATTACAATCCATGATCTACTAAAATTCATGAGATTACATGAAATATAACACAAAATTATCAGAAACTATGCTACAATTCACTCATTTCCACACACTCGTAAGTTACATCGAGGCAGATTCGAAGTGTGTACCTGGAATTGAATGAACAAAGGAACAAGAGGCAATCAGAAGTGTTAAACCACGAGGGAAAACAACAGTAGTAACAGCGAACGATCAGCAACTAAAAGCAAGAGCAGAACAACTCGCAAATAGCTAGAAACCCAGGGAAAGAGAATCATGATGCACTTGATTCCAAACTTTGATTTCAAATCCACATTCACTTCATTTTAACCCTTGAAAACTCAGAAGCTATTTCAAATGTTAGGAACTCAGCAAACTATGATAGAACAATATTTGTTTTTTTATAGTTTTTTTTGTGTATTTTGTAGAGATTTTCTAAGATGAAGAAGAACTTTCAGAATTTCAGCCCTAGCATTTGAATCTGGAATTCAAATTTAGCTTCTAGAACTATAGACTATTTTGGAGGGAATTTTATGGTTTGCCAAACTTGTTAATCAAGGCATTTGTGATGCCTTTTATAGGCAACAATGAAGTGCAACTCAGATTTTGTTTTCTTTTCATTTCAATCCCTCCTTTGTTTTTAGTTTTTAACTTTTCCACCTTTGTTTACTGACTTGTGCTTCAAGTAAGTACATTTATTTTTCTGAATTTCTAATTTCACCCCTATCTAGAAGGTTTTAGGAAATTCATGTATAATCTACAACATTTCTGCCCAGCCCTAAGTACCCAAATACCCCTGAATGCCCTTGGAATTACTAACCTTTCTAACTTAACTGGGTTAAACTAATTAGTCAAACAAATTCCAAATCCAAACTAACTAAATACTGATTTTCGAGTTACCAATTATTATTGTTTGTTAACCAAAAATAAAAAAAAAATCAACATGACACTAGAATCAAACCACGGGCAACCACATATAACTCCACGTGAAAATCAACATATTAAACATCACTTTGACGAAAATCAGAATGAAATAAAATCAAACAAGATCAAATTAACAAAACTAAACAGAACTTGACAGAATAACAAACTAAACCTAAAGCATTTTGAATAAAACCTATACCTAAACAAAGGACAGACTCATGCAGCAGAAATCATTATGGAACTAACTCGAAACTATATGAAAGAAAAAAATTAAACGAAACAAATTATAAAAAAAATAACTCACTGTTAAAGTTTTCTGCCTCTTCGATTAAAAAACGAAAAATATCCAGCTAGATTTGATGCTTCCAAAGGTGGATTTGGCATGAGGGAGGTGAGGGGGTCGTGTGGTGTGAATTTGAGGTCGTTTGGACGAAGTGGTGTTTTGGCCGGAAAACTTCCAACGAAGATTCGACGAGCTACGGCAAGATTCAAAAGAAAAGAGTTGGATATCTGAGACGAAGAGACTGAGGGGGATCAACAATGTAATTTTGGGGTCATTGGAGACGGTGGCGCCGCCGTGGGCGGCGGAGATGGCAAAATATTTTTGATTATTCGAGAGGTTCCGGTATGATTCGAGATGAGCTAGTGGCAGATTTGTGACAAGGACAACTGTCACACCTCCTTTTGGCGCGCCGCGGGGGCGCGAGGGCGCGAGGGCGCGAGGGCGCGAGGGAGTTTTTCCAATTAAAGGACAATCGAAACGGGATTATTATTAAAAGATTCAGAGTCGCCACTTGGGAGATTTATGGTGTCCCAAGTCACCGGTTGAATCCCGAATCGAGGAAAGGTTTGACTCTGTATTACAGTCCGCGAAGCAGAAATCCGGATAAGGGATTCTGTTAACTCGGGAGAAGGTGTTAGGCATTCCCGAGTTTCGTGGTTCTAGCACGGTCGCTCAACTGTCGTATTCGGTTTAATTATCTGATTTATAACATGCCTTAACTTATGTGCAAATTTTAACCTTTGACCGCTTTTAACAATATTATTATTATTTTTACAAAGAATTGCAACATTGTGAAAACGTATCTCGAACCACGTCACATCAATGTACCCGTGGTTATCGACACGTTTCGACTCCGTTGAGATTTGGATTTGGGTCACATAAATGTGCACCCATGTTTAAGAAAGTAAATTATTAAAGACGCGCCTAAAGAGTCTAACGCGTTATTATTTTGGGGAAGGCCGTGCAATTCACTAAACGGCCCATCCCGAAGTCTAAATATTTTTAATATACAATTATGAGGGCCCCGCAATCTTGTGTTTTATTGGGCGAGGCTCGTCTCATTTATTTTAAAAGGGCAATCCTAAAGCGACTACATTTTTTCTATTAAGTTCGTCTCTAAATTAAAAGAGAAAAATCCTAATTAATTGTGAGTTTAATAAAAATGTAACACACTAGTTGCTAGATTAACGCCAATATTTATGGAAGGGAAAGAAAAAAAAACAATTTCGAAATAATAAAAAAAAACACATATATAACAAAAATAAATAAAATTTCGAAATTACAAATAAAATAAAATAAAATTTCGGAATTATAAATATAATAAAATAAAATTTCAAAATTATAAATAAAAGATGGAATTTGACAACTAATATTCAAAAGAAATTGATCATAGCTAGATTAAAACTTACATTGTTATATGAAACTATTAAAATAATTCCTGAAATGGCTACATTTTTTAAGAATTCATCTCCAAAATAAAAGGAAAACAAATTTTCTAATAAATCTACATGCTTGGAATTATAACTTATTAATCGGATTAAAATAGGCGCAACTGACAAATTGCAATAAAAAATAGCACAAAAGGAAATTACGTCATGCCTTACTACAATCGAATTTAAAATATTAGTGTTTATAAATAATATATTAAAATAAACTAATTATCCCATAACTAATTTAAACCACATATGAGTGGATAAATAAGCCGTTGAAATTAATATCTAACTTCTGAAATTAGTTCAAATTCAAACTTAACTAGGTTTAACTATGTGTTCACGATTAACCCATCGTTGATCATGTTAAAACATTCATAGCTAGTGAACTAACCAATTTTACCAAACCAAATCGTTAACCAATTTAAGCTATTCTCCTTTTATTTCAATTATTAAACCCTTTGACAGTAACAAGGGTGCTTAAACATACACTACCTAATAATCAAGCTAAAACAGAATATTGCTTAATGTATCACTATAATTTGCCTAATTATGTAAAGCGGCAGAAATATACAGAATAATGATACGTAAAATAACCTTAATACAATTAAAAAGACATAAAGAAAAAGCTAAATTAAAAATTTAAAATTTCATTCTTCAAATGTGTTCATGCTTTCACGTTTCGGATACAAGAATTACAGCAGTGTACCTGGTATTGGGACACAAAGAAAAGGAAGATCAGTAGTGCAGCAGTAGCACAACACAGCAACAACAGCAGAATACCACCGCAAATAACAGCAACAAAAACCAGCAGTAACCCCAGTAATAACCCAGTACAGTAGTAGAAAAACCAGTTGCCAAAGTAGTTGCTTCCGATGTTTAATACTCCAAAAAAAAAGAAGCTTGAAGCTTCAGTAAACAATAGGATTTGATGTTGAAGAAATGAAATAAATAAATTTTTTTTTTTTCTTTTGAACTCTCTTTAATTCTTAAGATTCGAAAATATTTTTTTCTTCTCTATAGTTCTGAAATTTTCTCCTCCAAAAAAACTTCCTCCCCCTTAATTATAACACTTCTGTTATATATACACAAGTGCAAGACTACCCTTTAATTAATAATCCTACACTTTTATCATTACACACTATTTCTAATTACTAATCAGAAAAAGCAGTCAAACGTGGGCCCTGGTGTCCCCACCCTCTTTAATTTTAATAATTATGCTCCCCACCCCTTTTACTTTACCATCATTATATCTTGTTCCTCACTAACCCTTGTCCCCTCTTATTTTAATTAAAGTTATGGGTCCACATTTAACCAATTCCCAAAATACCCCTGAAATTACCGAAAATTACTAAACTACCCCTCTAGCTATAACAGATTCAACTAAATCAATTAACCAAAATATAGCAGCTATAACCAATTCTTACTCAAATTCAATCAACAAATTCAAACTAGATGAAGAAGAACAAAGAACCAACTGAAATTTTTGAACATCATTCTTAACAAATATACTTTCAGATTCAACAATAATAATAAAATTGAACATAACAAACAAGTAGACTTCAATCACCAAATTCGGATTCAAAATTAAAATTAACAGATCAAACAACAAAAATTCAAATTTCTAGCTTAAATCCAAATTTAAACTTAACACAGCCATAAAACAGATTCAAATCAATAAACTCAAATCAATTGAACTTCAAATTAAATTTAACAACATTACAATCAGGATAAAGGATTCAAGTGATTAACTAAAACATTTCTATATTAAAACTTAAAAATAAATAAACAAACCACATAAATAATCATGAACCATGATGAACAACAAATCAAGAAGATAATCAAACAAACATATAACAATTTCGGATCTGAAAATATCAAACAAAAAATATGGACAAGAACGAAATTTAAATCGACTAACCGGATTGAAGCAACGATGAACTCGCCTAGCAACAAATCTGCCCGGAAATTCGAAACCCAAAATAAATTCGGATCTACTCGAAATCTCAACTACGATCTCAACAGATCCATGGCCAACAATCATACATATATATATATATATATATACATATATACATATAGGTGGGAGTTTGGACATGAAAACGCCACTGGAGGAGGAAGTCGACGCCGCAGCTGCTGGCCCGGCATGGTCGACGATGCTGGCGAGCTGGTCGATGACGCGAGGAAGAAAGCGACGATGAAGGTGAGGCTGGTTGTTCGCTGGTGGTCGACTGGACGGTTGCTGGCAGGCTGAAGGTGGTCGTTTGGTTCAAATGACGGGTTGGAGGGCTGATGGAGTTGGTTCGGTGTGAGGCTGGAGCTGGAGACGGGAGGCTGTGTGTGTGTGTGTGTGTTGGTTGGTTGATGGGAGATGGCAGCCATGGTTGGGGGGTTGTTTGGAGCTTGGTGGTTTGAGGTTGTTCATGGGGTGCTGCTGGTTTCCAGGAGGTCGTTTGGCGTGACAGTAGGGTCGGTCGACGACGGGCTGGGGAGGGCGTAGTGTTCATGGGACGATGGTGGTCGGGGAAGGTGACCGGCGGCTGGAGCTTGGGGTTGTTTGGATGATGGATTTGGAGAAGATGAAGAGGGGGTGGCGGGTGAGCTTAGGTTAGGGTTTGGGATAGTGAAAAAATGAAAAATGAGGGGGGGTTTTGGCTATGTGTTGGGGCAGGTCGGGTCGATCCGGTAAGTTTTGGGTTGGGTTTGTGAGGCACATGGGTCATTGTTTGTTCAATTTGGAAGATGGCCCAATCCGAATTTCCTTCTATTTTGGTTCTATTTTCGTTTATTTGTTCCAAAATTAAACTTAAAGATCCTAAATTAAATTAATAAAACCAAAATTAATTTAAAATATTAATCAACTCCTAATAATAATCATACAAAAATTAAATATCAATTAAAATGAACATCGCACAATTTGGACATTAAAT
>MU775177.1:0-50534 GCA_026770625.1 Nicotiana glauca
ATTTGAAATAGGACAGCAGGTGCTGAAACGAATCTTACCACATCAGGCCGAAGCAAAGGGCAAGTTCGCCCCGAATTGGCAAGGACCATTCGTTGTGACCAGAGTGTTGTCTAATAACGCTTTGTGTTTGACAGATGTCGAGGGAAGATGTATCGACACGGCTATCAATTCTGATGTAGTCAAGAGATATTATGTATGATTTTCTTGATTGTAATTGTTTGTTGTTTGTTTGTTTGTGTTTGGCATTTATCGGAGAATGAAATGACGGAGGCAATTTTTCTTCTATCCAAACACTCTAACCTTTGTTCCCCCCCTTTGAGCCTTATTTATTCTTTCATACCCCTCTCTTGGAATCATTAGTGAAAACGAAAAAAAGAGAAAAGAAAAGAAAGAAAGAAAAGAAAGAAAAAATAATAAAAACAAAAAGGAAAGTCACAAGAAAAACAAAGGAATCGAGTGAACTACGTTCGACCTGATTTCTCAAAGAGGATACGTAGGCGCCTCACGGCTCGGTCATAGTGTAATAAAAATCAAAAATCCCCCAAACAAGAAAACTGGGGCAGAAGTTATGTTTTAAAAGTTTGGAAAAAGTTTGATTCCAAGAGTTGTAATGTTTTACCCATCGAAGTTATTTCGAATTTTTGATATCCTTTTCTTTTATCCCAGCACAAAAAACCATGTTGATGTCCAAAAATACCTCCTGATCAGTATCCGAGAGGTGCCAAGACAGGCAAATGAAAGCTGAGAATAACACACTGATCCCCGACTGAATGAGGATCATGAGCTGAAGGAATTGATAGCCAAAAGAATCCCCAACGGAGAAAGAAAAATAAAATGAGAGAGTCGTATCGGTGAAAACCTTCATGGGCACCATAAGGCGACAGGAGTTGAGAGAAATGAGAGAGTCTTATTAGGGAAAACCCCTCGAAGGGCACTATGAGGCGACAAGATAAGATTGGCGAAAAGGATCTGCATTTGGCAAAGAATGGGGTGCCTGCTCATCCCCAGCAAAATGAAGCCATCAGAAAGATTGATTGAGAAATAGACTGGGTTGGTTAGATCTGGAATGCACGACGTGATCGTTGGGACCGGTTATACCATTCAGATAAGATCTTTCTCTTTTTTCTTTTTCCCCAGCATTTGTTCAGAAAGACTTCTTCTTTGTCTTTTTCTACCTTTTGAAATCATCACCTTTTCATTTCTTTGTTTAAAGACTTTTTCTCCAACAGTTTGTTTTTGAGAAAGATTTTTCGGAGCTTACTACCAGTCACCAAAATGGCGTAAAGCAAATGTGAATAGGACAAGCCAAAGATAAGGCAATAAAACAAAAAGACGTTTGTTGCAAGACCAAATGATGAATTGGTCTAGAATTTTAGGGAAAGTATAGAGAAAGCAGAAAAACAACAGTTGGGAAAATCATGGACCAAGTTCCGAGAGGATCCCTAGCAGATTTTCGAGGATGCAGGAACAACTCCGACAGATTATCGACCCAGTTCCCAGATGGTCGGACAACACAAAATGGGGAAGGAAGAAAAAAAAGAGGGGGGAAAAACCATCCCCAGCAGAAATATCATCCCCAGCAAATAACATCATTCCCCAACAAGTTTTGGGAATGCAGAGCAGGAAAAATGAAAGGAAAAAACCATCCCCAGCAGGAGCGGCACGACCACTCACCATGTTTTAAACTAACAAATTTCCTTTGATTT
Source organism: Nicotiana glauca (assembly GCA_026770625.1). Taxonomy (NCBI): domain Eukaryota; kingdom Viridiplantae; phylum Streptophyta; class Magnoliopsida; order Solanales; family Solanaceae; genus Nicotiana; species Nicotiana glauca. The sequence continues at coordinate 1,707 of MU775177.1, forward strand.
GAAGCAGGGAAAGGAAATGTTATTGATGGCGGAAAGGCAGGCCACAAAGAAGATCATCAAACTGGGGCAGAAAATTTTCTCTCATTGCGAAAATTTTCTTGAAATCAGATACCCCAATTGGGGAAGATGAAAGATAACACAAGTTTGAAGGAGGCGGAAGCCCCAGCAATTTACGGAAGAAGGCAATACAAGTTTTAAAGAAAGAAATCTCGGGAGAAGCAAGATAATCCAAATTTTAAGGGTAGTGGTCTTTGAACCAGTATCATCCCCACCATTGTTGAAAGAAGGAAAATAACCAGTCTTAAAGAAGGAAAATAATTCCCCAGCAGGTTTCAGAGAAATGAAACACCAGTTTGAGGGAAGCCGTTGATGACGAAGTGAGGAGCCCGCCTGGAGAATGGAGGCTGTATTATCTTTGAATTGCTATTGCATTCGGGAGCCCGCCCGTAGAACGGAGGTGTTACTTTTAAGTTGTTGCATTCGGGAGCCCGCCCGTAGAACGGAGGTGTTACTTTTAAGATTGTCGAAGTCGGGAGCCTGCCCGTAGAACGGAGGTGTTACTTTTCAGTTGTTGCATTTGGGAGCCCGCCCATAGAATGGAGGTGTTACTTTTTAAGTTTTTGCATTCGGGAGCCCGCCCGTAGAACGGAGGTGTTACTTTTAAGATTGTCGAAGTCGGGAGCCCGCCCGTAGAACGGAGGCGTTACTTTTAAGTTGTTGCAGTCGGGAGCCCGCGCATAGAACGGAGGTGTTACTTTCAAGTTGTTGCATTCGGGAGCTCGCCCGTAGAACGAAGGTGTTAGTTTTTCAGTTGTTACATTCGGGAGCCCGCCTGTAGAACGGAGGGGTTACTTTTCAGTTGTTACATTCGGGAGCCCGCCTGTAGAACGGAGGGGTTACTTTTCAGTTGTTACATTCGGGAGCCCGCCTGTAGAACGGAGGGGTTACTTTTCAGTTGTTACATTCGGGAGCCCGCCTGTAGAACGGAGGGGTTACTTTTCAGTTGTTACATTCGGGAGCCCGCCTGTAGAACGGAGGGGTTACTTTTCAGTTGTTACATTCGGGAGCCCGCCTGTAGAACGGAGGGGTTACTTTTCAGTTGTTACATTCGGGAGCCCGCCTGTAGAACGGAGGGGTTACTTTTCAGTTGTTACATTCGGGAGCCCGCCTGTAGAACGGAGGGGTTACTTTTCAGTTGTTACATTCGGGAGCCCGCCTGTAGAACGGAGGGGTTACTTTTCAGTTGTTACATTCGGGAGCCCGCCTGTAGAACGGAGGGGTTACTTTTCAGTTGTTACATTCGGGAGCCCGCCTGTAGAACGGAGGGGTTACTTTTCAGTTGTTACATTCGGGAGCCCGCCTGTAGAACGGAGGGGTTACTTTTCAGTTGTTACATTCGGGAGCCCGCCTGTAGAACGGAGGGGTTACTTTTCAGTTGTTACATTCGGGAGCCCGCCTGTAGAACGGAGGGGTTACTTTTCAGTTGTTACATTCGGGAGCCCGCCTGTAGAACGGAGGGGTTACTTTTCAGTTGTTACATTCGGGAGCCCGCCTGTAGAACGGAGGGGTTACTTTTCAGTTGTTACATTCGGGAGCCCGCCTGTAGAACGGAGGGGTTACTTTTCAGTTGTTACATTCGGGAGCCCGCCTGTAGAACGGAGGGGTTACTTTTCAGTTGTTACATTCGGGAGCCCGCCTGTAGAACGGAGGGGTTACTTTTCAGTTGTTACATTCGGGAGCCCGCCTGTAGAACGGAGGGGTTACTTTTCAGTTGTTACATTCGGGAGCCCGCCTGTAGAACGGAGGGGTTACTTTTCAGTTGTTACATTCGGGAGCCCGCCTGTAGAACGGAGGGGTTACTTTTCAGTTGTTACATTCGGGAGCCCGCCTGTAGAACGGAGGGGTTACTTTTCAGTTGTTACATTCGGGAGCCCGCCTGTAGAACGGAGGGGTTACTTTTCAGTTGTTACATTCGGGAGCCCGCCTGTAGAACGGAGGGGTTACTTTTCAGTTGTTACATTCGGGAGCCCGCCTGTAGAACGGAGGGGTTACTTTTCAGTTGTTACATTCGGGAGCCCGCCTGTAGAACGGAGGGGTTACTTTTCAGTTGTTACATTCGGGAGCCCGCCTGTAGAACGGAGGGGTTACTTTTCAGTTGTTACATTCGGGAGCCCGCCTGTAGAACGGAGGGGTTACTTTTCAGTTGTTACATTCGGGAGCCCGCCTGTAGAACGGAGGGGTTACTTTTCAGTTGTTACATTCGGGAGCCCGCCTGTAGAACGGAGGGGTTACTTTTCAGTTGTTACATTCGGGAGCCCGCCTGTAGAACGGAGGGGTTACTTTTCAGTTGTTACATTCGGGAGCCCGCCTGTAGAACGGAGGGGTTACTTTTCAGTTGTTACATTCGGGAGCCCGCCTGTAGAACGGAGGGGTTACTTTTCAGTTGTTACATTCGGGAGCCCGCCTGTAGAACGGAGGGGTTACTTTTCAGTTGTTACATTCGGGAGCCCGCCTGTAGAACGGAGGGGTTACTTTTCAGTTGTTACATTCGGGAGCCCGCCTGTAGAACGGAGGGGTTACTTTTCAGTTGTTACATTCGGGAGCCCGCCCGTACAACGGAGGTGTTACTTTTAAGTTGTTGCATTCGGGAGCCCGCCCATAGAACGGAGGTGTTACTTTCAAGTTGTTGCATTCGGGAGCCCGCCCGTAGAACGGTGGTGTTACTTTTAAGATTGTCGAAGTCGGGAGCCCGCCCGTAGAACGGAGGCATTACATTTCAGTCTTTACATTTGATGTCTTGAAATCAGTAACCCATCGGAAGGCAGAAGGTTACAACAGGAAGATAAGACAAATTCCAAGAGAAGCGGTCTTTGAACCAGTGTTATCCCCAGCGGATAGAAAAAATTGATGAAACTTGTGTTCAGAAAAGCAAAAGGCCAGTGTCGTCCCCAGCAGTTTTCGGAAGAAAGAAGCACCGGAGGAAACACAAGCCGACAAGAAAGCAAGGCAACAAGAGCAAGTTGAAGATAGATAAGATTTGTAATTCCTAGTTTAGTCTAGCTTCTTGTTTTCTTTTGAACACGGTGTAACAAGGAGATCGGTAAGCAGAAATAACAACATGCAGCAGCAGTAACCGCAAAATTGCAATCCCATGGTAGTCCCAGCTACCAAAACTTCCCGAACTATATTGACCTGATTCCCTTTTAGCTAGGGATATGTAGGAGACCTTTTGAAACAAAGGTTCGGTCAAATCTTTCAAAAAATGCTTCACACGGAGTACTCAAACGGGCAAAAATCGCTCGCTCACTTTATCTTTGCACGAAAATTCTTCATGTTTTCGGACAAAGAGGGGCAGCTGTAAACACGTGATTTTTACCCTATACGAGAACTACTCCCAAAAAATTCAAAATAAAATAGTTTTCTTTTGTGTGCAATATTTTGAATTTCGTGCTATTTTTCTCTTATTGTTTGCATTTGTTTGTGCATTTGTTAAATTAATAAAAATACAAAAAATAATATTGCATTTGCATTTAGCGTTGATTAGGAGTAATTAAGTTTGTCTTACAAAAATGAAAAATCACAAAAATAATGTACTTTGCATTTTTAGCATTTAATGTCCAAAATATGTGATTTTATTTTTAGTTGGTGTTTAATTTTGTGTGGTAATTATTATTAAGAGTTAATTAGTATTTTAAGTTAATTTTGAGTTTATGATTTAATATAGGATTGATGGTTTTATTAATTAGAAATTAAGGAAAATGGAAAAATGAGATGAAAGTCGGACTGGGCCGTGTTATTTTAACCAAAACCAGGCCCAAATTTTGTGCCTAACCCGGTCCAACTGACTAGGACTCATAGACGTCCAAACGGCGTCGTTTTTGTCACACCCAATCTGGGCCGTTGGATCTCACCTATCCAAAGGTCGAGATTGCCCCTCCTATAACCCGAATCCAACCCGTTCCCCGTACCCGGTCCAACCCGCCCCCTCATTAAACCAAACGACGCCATTTTATTTAGGTGAGTTGATCCAAACCGTTGATCTCAGTTGATCCAACGGCTTGGGTTAAATTTCACCTCTTGTATATAACCTCCCAAACACACCCCACACCCCCTAAACCAAACCCACCCCTTCGTCTCTAATCTCAGAGACGACCCCTGTAACGCCGCCGCAAACCACCGCCCTCTGCCACCGGAAATCGCCTCACGGCGGTTCCGGTGGTCCAACCCTGCCCAAATTTACACCACCTCTTCACCTCAACCTCCCCATCTCCATGCCACCCTCAGCTTCCCTCGAATCTTAGCCCAGCTCTTCGAATAAGCAAAACCCTAATAGCCCCTCCGCCGTGTCCGACGACAAGTCTCCGATGGCCGCCAAACTTACACCACTGAACCCCCTTGACCTCCTCTTGCTCAACCACCAACCATCTTCCATCGAATCACTCCAGAACTCCTCGAATATCAATTTGACCACATGAACTCTAGCGCCGCCACAAAATTCCTTGGTGGCAGCGCCAACCCTAAACCTTCGCAAATCAACACCAGTTAACCTCTAGACTACCCTCGTCCCAAATCCCATGAGGTTTTAGCTAGAATCGAGCTAGAAGTTGTCGAATGCTAAACCAATTGTACGATACCTAAGAGACAAAAGAATTTGAGGTCGTAATCGACCTTAGTCAAGTGTTCTCAATTGAGAACACTCGATTAAGGTCCATTTTGGCTTCAGAACTCAAGTCGGAATTTCAATTGGGGAGGATGGGAGTTAGCCTGTAATTTTAAGGTATTTTTTATTTTATTCTTTTCTATTTTTGTTGTTGTTTATCTGTTAAGCCTCGTTGTATCTCATCATCTTTTATTCATTTCTCTCTTCTCCTTCGGACCTTTTTTCTGGTCCAGTTTTCTCTGTCAATTGGCATATGTTATAATATGTTGAATGCCTCGAATTAGTTAGTGTCAAATAAGGCTTGGTATAAAGCCATCATTACTCCTGCAATTTGTTTGGTGTTATTATTTGGTTCAAGTTGTTTCATCTGTTATTGTCTATCATTTTGTCGCATATAGATTCAGTGTGGTTACAATGCTCATTTGTTCTTGTTTGGGTTTTAATTTAGGTCTTTGTGTTAGTTCATTCCCATGTATCTGTGTCAGTCGAAATTTCTCTTGGTAGTTAAATAGGATTTTGTCCTGTTTCGTTGGTTTACTGTGATGCTATTCTTGCTTGAAATGCTGTTGGACTTGATTCAAGTTAAATTGATGATTGAGTCTAGTGATTCAAATACTGGTTTGTTCTGTTTAAGTTAGTTGATAAGATTGAATTGGTTATAGCTGATGGGCAGTAAATCACAGGGGATTAGGGCAGTAGATTTCAGTAGTTCTAGGGTTTGTTTTGGGATTTTAGAAGTTTTTGAAATGTGTTAGTTAAGTGGACTGTCAGGAGCATTAAACTAATACATTTGTTTATTAATAGTGAGGAAAAAGAAATAATGGCATTGGGAAGTGATTAAAGAATAGGCTGCCCATCACTTTGAATTAAAATGATTTAAACATATAGTAGTGGGCTGTAAGGGAATATGATGGGCAAGAATTTTCTGAATTGTTTAAGAGTTTCAAGAATGATAATGGGTCTGTGCTGGGGGGTATACATAGAAGTAGGCTTGGACAGAATAGGAGGATTTTTGGACGCTAAGAATTGAGAGTTGAAAAATTTGATAGCCTTTCTCGGATTTCTGGTTCGGATTTCTTACTCGAAAGTAGGCTTGGACGTTAATAGAATTCCTTACTCGGATTTCTGGTTCACGACTGTAATACAGAGTCAAACCCTTTCCTCGATTCAGGATTCAAACCGGTGACTTGGGACACCATAAATCTCCCAAGTGGTGACTCTGAATCTCTTAATAACGAATCCCGTTTCGATTGTCCTTTAAGTGGAAAAACTCCTTTTTATTATACCCTTCCCCGAGGTATAGTAAAGCCGGAAAAAGGAGGTGTGACAAGAACAATAAACAAAGAGGTGAGGATAGAGTATACAACATGATAGATAGAGTGCTGATAAATACAGAATGGCTAATTAACTTGCCAGATTCAGAGGTGCATTATAGGAGTGAAGGTATTTATGATCACTGTCCAACAATAATAAGGTGGGCAGAGAATCAAAAAAGGAAACCAATATTTAGGTATTTCAATATGTGGAGTCTGGATCCTAAGTTCAAAGAAATTGTTGCACAAGGATGGAGAACTAAAAGGAAGGGGACAAAAATGTATGAGCTGGTAGGGAAGCTGAATAACTTGAAAGGGAAACTAAAGCAACTTAACAGGGAAAAATTTAGTTATATAGAAAGGAAAACAGATGAAGCACAATAAGAGTTACTGAATTGTCAACAGAGTTTACAAGTTGACCTTATGAACTAGAGTATTCAATAAGAGGAAGCAAAGCTACTAAGGAAGAATAAAAGACTAAATGAAGCAAATCACCAATTCTTGAGACAGAGAAGTAAAGTGATGTGGATAGAAAAAGGAGTCCTGAATATAAAATACTTTCCCAGTATAATGAAGAAAAGAAGGAACATGATAGAATTTGTTCTATAACAGATGATCAAGGAGTGAATAGAACATATCTAGATGAAATAGGTAAGGCCTTCATAGAATTCTACACAAAATTGATAGGAACCACTTATATGGAAAGGGAGCATATCAACAGTGATTCAACAAGGACCAATAGTAACTGCATCACAAAGGAAGATGTTAGAGGATCAATTTACAGAGAAAGAGGTAAAGGAAGCTGTATGGGCAATAAATGGAGATAAATCACCAGGGACAGATGGATATGGAAGCAAATTCTACAAGGATAGTTGGGAGATAGTGGGAAAAGATGTTATAGAGGCAGTAGGGGAGTTCTTTAGAAAAGGAGAGATGCTCAAAGTGTGGAACCAAACAGTAATAACAGTGATACCAAAGGAAAATCATGCTTCAAGTGTGGGGGACTACAGACCAATAGCAGGATGCAATACTATATACAAAATAGTGTCAAAGATGTTATGTAACAGACTAAGATTAATATTGCCTACTATCATATCAAAGAACCAAAGTGCTTTCATTGCAGGAAGGACAATAGTGCAAAATGTATTGATTTGTCAGGACTTGGTCAGGCTATACAGAAGGAAGAATACTACACAGAGCTGCCTAATTAAGATAGACTTGAAGAAGGTCTATGACAGTGTGGAGTGGGCATTTGTACAAGAGATGTTGCATGCAATGAACTTTCCTCAAAAGTTCATCAAATGGATTATGGCTTGTATAACAACCACACAGTACAGTGTAGCAATAAATGGGGGATTATATGGAAGTATAACAGGGAAAAGAGGCTTACGACAGGGTGATCCTATTTCACCTTTGATCTTTGTCATATGCATGGAGTACTTAACCAGAATTTTAAATAAAGTGGCTGGGATGAAGGAGTTTGGATTTCATACAAAGTGCAAGGGAATGAAGCTAAATCATCTATGTTTTGCTGATGATCTACTGCTGTTTTGTAAAGGTAACTATTAGTCAGCAATGTTGATGCTAAGGGGGCTACAAGCTTTTCAAATGCGTCAGGATTGACAACAAATGCAGGCAAGTCAAACATATTCAGTGCAAATATAGCAAAACAAGAGTTAGAAGACTTGTGTGAGACTACTAGGTACAAGAAAGAAACATTACCATTTAGGTATTTGGGGGTTCCGATTGCAGCAAAAAAGCTATCTGTTATGGACTGTGAGATACTAATAGACAATATGACAAGCATAATTAAAACCTGGAGCTCGAGAAGTATATCATATGCTGGGAGGGTGCAGCTGGTGAACTCAGTATTGATACATGTACATTCATACTGGTCTATAATATTTCTACTTCCAAAAGTGGTGTTGAAAAAAGTGACAACAATATGTCGGAACTATATATGGGATGGGAAAGAACACACCAATAAAGTACCATTGGTGGCTTGGGATATAGTATGTCAACCAAAACATAAAGGAGGCTTAGAGGTAATGGATTGTGTAGTATGGAATGAGGCTGCCATTGCTAAATATGTATGGAATATTGCTCAAAAGGCTGACAACTTATGGGTAAAGTGGGTGGATCATATATATATGAAAAGAGTTCATTGGAAACAATATAAGCCACCAGTAGACAGTAGTTGGTACTGGAGAAGAATATGCAGTATAAAAGATAAAGTAAAAGAAGGATATAGGGGGAATGACTGGCAAAAGAGAGGGGGAAAATACACAATACAAGAAGGGTACAAATGGATAAAGGGGAGATGGAAGACTGGCCATGGGCTAGATGGATATAGAGTAATGCAAACATCCCTAAACATAGCATGATATGCTAGTTAGCAGTTCGACAAAGACTGCTGACAAGAGAAATATTAGAAAATATAGGAGTATGCATAGAGACAAGATGTGAAATATGTGGTGAAAGCAAGGAAACAACACAACATCTCTTCTTTGAATGTAAGTTTTCGAAGGAATGTCTGAAGATGCTGTTAAATTGGATTGGCAAAGGAATTCAAAATCCAGATATAAAAAATGTCTGGAAGAAATTGACGAGGAATGTGGAAGGTAAACTGAGCAGAAAGTTTATTACTGCAACAATATCAACGCTGATATACAAAATATGGAAGGTTCGAAATGAGGCAGTATGGAACAATAAGCTGATGCATCCAGAATCGATATGCAAACAGATAAAGCAGGAATGCAAAATTAAACTGAAGATGCAGAATGTATGGAAACAAGGAAGAAACAGTAGGAATTGGCTAGAACAATTGTATGTAAAACATTAGCTTAAGTTGATATAAAACAGGAAGGAAGATAGAGTATTTTGCGACTAGAAGACTTCTTTTAGTTTGTACAGTTTTTATAGAAATGTATACTGGTGTTTGAGAGATTAATAAAAATTTTCTTTACACAAAAAAATAGAAAATAATAGATATTGGCCTTTAAAAGTTGATTTTAGTTGACTTCGGTCAACATATTTAGTAAATGGACCCGACCCGTATTTTAATGGTTCCGGAGGGTTTGTAGAAAAATATAGAACTTGGACATATGCCCAGAATCGAATTCCGAGATCCCTAACCCGAGTAATGAAATTTTTTTTAAAAAAATTGTTAAACAGAAAATCTAAGGATTTAAAGAAATTGAATAATATTTGATGTTGTTGGTATCGGGCCCGTATTTTGGTTTCGTAGACCCGTACAGGTTTAATATAATATTTAAGTCATGCATGTGGAATTTGGTAACAAATGAGACCGTGATTCGGACGTCCGGTTGTGAAAATAGAAATTTTAAGCGTTCTTAAGGATTTCATGTGTTTTGGTGCTAAATCCATAGTTGTAGATGTTATTTTGGCAATTTGATCACACGATCAAGTTTGTATGATGTTTTAAGATATGTGTGCATAATTGGTTTGGAGCCCCGGGGGCTCGGGTGAGTTTTGGATAGGCTACAAAGTGTTTTGGAACTTAGGAAAATTTGCTGGTATGACTGAACCTGTTGCAGGCCTCTAATCTCGCAATTGCAAGATCATGCATCTTAATTCAGAACCTTGCAGGTTTCGTATTTGTGAGGCCTTCATCGCAATTACGAAGGAAGGCTGGGGCAACAGTTATCGCATTTGCGAAGTAAAGTGGGAAGGGGCAGTGGTCGCAAATGCGATCATTTTGTTGCATTTGCGGAGGTTCATGTTCGCAATTGCAAACATTCCTTTGCATTTATGAAGCCAGTAGGACTGTGAAGGGCTTCGCATTTGTGATAGCTTCTTCACATTTGTGAAAGCTTCTTCACATTTGCAAGCTTCACATTTATGAAGCTCAGGTCGCAAATGCGATATCTGCAGCTGATAACTTTGGACTTAGATGGGATTTTTCATTCATTCTCCCATTTTTCAAAACCTAAACTTCAAGAGGCGATTTTCCAAGGGCTAATTCTTCCTCAATTCATATGTAAATGATTCTTAACCCCTTTCTTTCAATCTATTACATCTTTTTACAAGATTATATACTAGAATCTAGGGTTTTCATGGTGGAATTGGGTGTTTTTGGGTAGAACTTAGGAATTTCAAAATTTGGGGATTTAGACCTCAAATTGAGATCGGATTCCAAAACCAATTGTATATCCGGGCACAGGGGTGAATGGGTAATCGGGTTTTGGTCCGAACTTTGAGTTTTGACCAAGCAGTCCCGAGGTCGGTCTTTGATTTTTTGGGTAAAATGCTAGAAAACCTATAATTATATATTGGAATTGATTTCTTTAGAAATAATTGATGTTATTAAGTTAACTATGACTAGATACGAGTGGTTCAGAGGTGGAAATTAGAGGAAAAGCGGTGATTGAGGCTTGATTTGACCATGGAATCGAGGTAAGTGTTGTGGCTAACCTTAGCTTGACGGATTAGGTATTTTTGCCTTATTTTCTATGTGTTTGACTGTTGAGTACGATGTATAGTTTTCACCTATACGTTATTGTCGAGTCATAGTATGCGAATTAGTCTCATTCTTGTGATTGTTGTATTCCTTACTCGTATTGTTCATGCTTAAACTGGTTATTTCTCATGTTAAACAATTCTTACCATGTTTTCCTGGAATTAGATATTGGTTGAGCATTGACTAAAGTTGAGGTTGATGTTTTGAAGTTAAATATTGAAATGAAGCTTGTTATTGATAAATCCCTTGCCGGATTGTTATTGTTCTGTTGTTTGGGTGAGGGAGAGTGTTAATGCACGAAGGATGATGCCGTCCTATGTTATAAGAGAGTTAATGTACGAATGGTGATGCCGTGCCATGTGATGAGAGACTTAATGCACGAAGGGTGATGCCGTGCCGTTTCTATGATTCTTATGGTAAGAACAAGAGTAAAAGCATGGAGGGTGATGCCGTGCACTTGTTTGTTATGTTGTTACTTTTGTTGGTGTAAAACATGTTATTTAGTGTGTTTCATTATTGTACTATTTCAGGATTTGATATTCCCCTCAACATGTTTTCCCCTTCCTGTTATTATCTACAAAATTTCTATTTATTGTTATTTTCTCGTATATAATTTAACTGCATAAGTTCATGTTATTGTCGTGTCCTAGCCTTGTCATGACTTCGCCGAGGTTAGGCTCGGCATGACCAGTACATGGGGTCGGTTGTATCGATACTGCACTCATCACCTTTTGTGTAGATTTCGGTACCAGACCGTATTGGTCTGAGTTGGATTGCTGCCTTCAGTCAATCAGGAGACCCAAGGTAGATCTAGAGTCCCCTTCATTTATTCTAGTTTCCCAATTTTCTTTTATTTCAAGAACATATATATTTTGTAGTGACTGTTAGAAGTTCGTGGATTGTGATACCAGATTTTGAGTAGTCATATATTAGTTTTTGGATTATTATAAATTTTTGTACTTCTTTACTTTGTTTTGGTTTAATTACTTTTATTTACTGTCTTGGATAGTAGTTAGCGTATTAGATCTGTATCTGTTAGCTTGTCTTGCATTTTGAAAAGTTAGGCGCCCTCACAATCCTGTCGGTTGGATGTTTGGGTCGTGGCAATTATTTTTCGGATTATTCTTGAATTTAGCATTTTGCGATATAGATATTGTACTGTTTTTATATGCATTAATTGAATGATTAAATAGTTCAATGATGTTATGAAATATTAATAAAAGAAGAAGAAGAGTTTTGCAGAGAAAAGTAGGGAGAGGAATTCTTATTGCTTTTGAGATGAATTGCAATGGAATAGAACCCTCTATTTATAGGGAGATGGTGACTTATCCACCAAGTAGTAAACCTTAGAACCTCTCTAAATATAGATATTCACCACAAAATAAAACTCTATTTATAACACTCCCCCTGAATGTCTATTCAACAGATAATGTGCCTTGTTAAAACCTTAACTAAAATAAAACCACTGGAAAAAAAAATCTAGAGAAGAAAAAAGATACACATATCTACAATACACCTTTTGGTTGCCTCGTTAAAAACCTTGCAAGGAAAACCCAGTGTGACAAAATCTTGTAAGGGAAAAAGAGTGCAACGCACACTAACTCCCGTGATAAGAGCATCAATTTACATCCTTGAGTCTTCGCATCCCAATCATGTACACTAGCTTCTTGAAGGTTGACGTCGGTAGAGATTTGGTGAACAGATCAGCCAATTATCACTTGAACTAATTTGTTGCACATTAATATCACCATTCTTTTGAAGATCATGTGTGAAAAATAACTTTGGTGAAATGTGCTTTGTCCTATCTCTTTTAATGAATCCTCCCTTCAATTGAGATATGCGTGCTGCATTATCTTCGTACAAAATTGTGGGTAGTTTGTCACACTTCAAACCATATTTGTCTCGAATAAGATGCATTATAGACCTCAACCACACATATTCTCGACTTGCTTCATGAATAGCAATTATCTCAGCATGATTAGATGAAGTAGCCACAATTGGTTGCTTAGTCGATCGCCAAGATATGGCAGTGCCTCCACAGGTAAACACATAACCTGTTTGTGACCGAGCCTTTGTGTGGGCCAGATAAATACCTAGCATCGACATAACCAACAGGATCATAACTGCAATTATTGCCATAAAATAAGCCCATATCGGTAGTCCTTTTTAGATACCGTAATATGTGTTTGATTCCATTCTAATGTCTCCTTGTAGGAGCAGAGCTATATCTTGCTAATACATTAACTGAAAAAGTTGTGTCATGCCTTGTAGTATTAGCAAGATACATTAGTGCATCAATTGCATTAAGATATGGTACTTTAGGACCAGGTAGCTCTTTATTCTTTTCTTGAGGCCGGAATGGATCCTTATTCACATCAAGTGATCGAACAACCATCGGAGTACTTAATGGATGTGCTTCATCCGTGTAAAACCGTTTCAATACCTTTTCTATGTAGGCAGATTGATGAATAAAAATTCCATTTTCCAAATGTTCAATTTGCAAACCAAGACATAATTTTGTATTTTCGAGATCTTTCATCTCGAATTTCTTCTTTAAATAATCAATTGCCTTTTAGAGTTCTATAGGAGTTCCAATAAGGTTTATATCATCAACATATACGGTAAGTACAACAAATTCTGATGTTATTTTCTTTATAAAAACACATGGAAAAATGACATCATTTATATAGCCTTCCTTTAATAAATACTCACTAAGACGATTATACCACATTCGTCTTGATTTCTTTAAACCATACCAAGATCTTTGCAATTTGATTTAAAACATTTCTCGAGACTTTGAATTATTTACGTTAGGCATTTTAAATGCCGTGGGAATTTTCATGTATATTTCATTATCAAGTGATGCATAAAGGTAGGCAATAACCACATCCATTAAATGCATGTCAAGCTTTTCATGGACAACAAAACTAATGAGATAACAAAATGTTATAGCATCCATAACGGGTGAATATATCTCTTCATAATCGACACCAGGCCTTTGTAAAAATTCTTGTGCAACAAGGCGTGCCTTATATCTTTGTACCTCATTTCTCTCATTCCTCTTGCGTACAAAGACCCATTCATAGCCAACAAGATTAACACCATTAGGTGTTTGGAGTATAGCCCCAAAAACTTCACGTTTTGCAAGTGAATTCAACTCTGATTGGATTGCTTCTTGCCATTTTGGCCAATCACGTCTTGTCACGACCCAAATTTCCCACCGTCGAGAGTCGTGATGGCGCCTACTATTAGGAGCTAGGCAAGCCAATTAATTATTAACATTTTAGGCAAACTCAACAATATTAGGGGAATGAGACATTTAATATAAAAGTGGAAGTTTTAAATATAAATAAACTGAAAACAAGTGCGGAAATTCAATTACAACCTCTACCCCAGACTGGAGTCACTAACTCACGAACATCTATAGAATGCTAAACATAAGGTCTGAATAAAACACAATACAGTTTATTCCGGTACAAGGATAACAAATGAATGACAAAGATAGAAGAGACTCCGGGCCATGCGGACGTCAGCAAGGCTACCTCAAAATCTCTGGACTGAAGTCAGCTCCCAATCAACTACTGCTGTCCAAAAGCTGCTCCAGCTCCGTGGTCTGTGCAAAAGAGCACAGAAGTGTAGCATCAGCACAACCGAACCCATGTTCTGGTAAGTGCTTGGCCTAACCCCGACGAAGTAGTGACGAGGCTAGACTGGACTACCAATCAAACCTGTGCAGGTCAAATATATACATACGCAATAGAAGAGAATACATAAATTTAACAAGTCAAGAGGGAGGGGAGCATGCTGTAGGGGCTGTAACAGTTAAAATACAAAATCAATAAATAAGGAATGAAACGATACAACTACAAAGCTAACGAGAGTAGAACAACAATCAAAACATGGCACGGAATGTCCCTTCGTGCATTAATAATCAACACATGGCAACAGAATGTCCCTTTGTGCATTAATAATCACAACATGACACGGAATGTTCCTTCGTGCATTAATAATCAAAACATAGCACGGAATGTCCCTTCGTGCATTAATAATCAAAACATGGCACGGAATGTTCCTTCGTGCATTAATATTCAAACATGGCACGGAATGTTCCTTCGTGCATTAATATTCAAAACATGGCACAAAATGTTCCTTCATGCATTAACATATACTCAACACAAATCGTGTACGACATCAACCTTTGTGATTTATCACTCTTCCTCACCCAAGCAACAATCACAACCAATGGGGGCGAGGAGATAGACAAAATAGTAATAGAAGTCCTGGCAAGGGAAACACAAGCAAACAGTTAAATCCCGGCAAGGGAACAACAACAATAGCCTTCACATCCCAGCAAGGGAGATAATCACTATACGAATACAGCCCGGCAAGGGAATAATCACAGTTCCTTTCTCATACTCTTCATATTATATAGAAATCATCAATTCCACAAGGAAGAATCACAACAAAATTAGAATAAGCACAAATAAGGACTCACGGTCATACTAGACACCAGTGTATAGATACTCGTCACCATACCTATACACCGTACTCGACAATTAGCAAGTAGCAACCAATACTCTAATCCTATTCCCTCAAGCCAAAGTTAGTTCAAACACTTACCTCGAATGCTCCAAACATAACTCAAGCCTCTAGTATAGTTTTACCCCTCGAATTCACCACTAAACTGCTCGAATCTAGTCACAAATTACTTGAATGTATCAACAAATGCTAATTGAATCAATTTGAATACATGAAAAGTAAATTTCCCAAAGTTTTACTCAAAAATTCCCAAAACGCCCCCTGGCCCACGTGGTCAAAACCCAAGGTTTGAACCAAAACCCGGTTACCCATTCCCCCATAAGTTCATATCTATGATTTGTTTTGAAATCGGACCTCAAATTGAGGTCCAACTGCCCAATTTGAAGAAAACCTAGGTTCTACCCAAAATCCCCATTTTCACCCATGGAAATCCTTGATTTTAAGATGAAAACATGTTTAATGATGTTAAAGATTGAAGAAGTTAAGTAAAAATTGACTTACAAATGATTTGGAGAAGATAAGTTTCTTAGAAAATCGCCTATGGAGTTTGGGTTTTGAAAGAATGAAGAAAAGAGGGTTAAAATTCGTCTAAGTATGAGAAATTATAGGCCTCAGATATGGGAAATGTGAACTTGGGTTCGCAAGCAGGTCTGGGAATTGCGAGATTTTAGTTCGCATTTGTGAACCTTTTATCTCTTTTGCGGAGTCTGGGTCCTTCGCATTTGCGAGGCCCTGGTCGCATTTGCGACCCCAAACCTATGCCCCTTCCTTCGCATTTGCGAGGCCCTGGTCGCATTTGCGACCCCAAACCTATGCCCCTTCCTTCGCATTTGCGATGCCAGCCTCGCATTTGCGAGCTTCGCATTTGCAAGACCTGCCTTCGAAAATGCAAAAAATGCAGAATTGATGATACCAGATTTTTTTAAAGGTTCAAAATTCAACTCGACACCTATCTAAAACTCACCCGAGCCCTCGGGGCTCCAAACCAAATATGCACACAACCTCACAAACATCCTACGGACTTACTCGTGCGATCAAATCACCAAAATAACATCATATACATAGAATCAAGCCTCAAATCACATGATTTCTTCTAACTTTTCATAAAACATAAATTTTCCATTTTAAAGTCCGAAACACGTCAAATGACGTCCGTTTTCAACCAAACTTTATAGAAAGCGCTTAAATCACATATAAGACTTGTACCGGGTGTCAGAACCAAAATACGATCCCGATACCATAGTCTTCTGATCAAATTTCCTTTCCATTTTCCTTAATTAATTTCAGAAAATAATTTCACACAAAAATTCATTTCTCGAACTTGGGACATCGGAATTCGATTCCGGAAATATGCCCAAGTCCCATATTTTTCTACGGATCCTCCGGAACCTTCAAATCACGGGTCAGGGTCCGTTTACCCAAAATATTGACAAAAGTCAACTTTAATCATATTAATATCAAAATTCATCAATTTTTACACAGAATTCATATTTAAGCTTTTCGGCTACGCGCCCGGACTGCGCACGCAAATCGAAGCAACTAAAAGTGAGGTTTTTAAGGCCTCGGAAGCACGGAAAGGAGAGAAAACAGGTGATGACCTTTTGGGTCGTCACACGTCTTTGTCGACATTCTTCAATAGATTGAGGTTCAAGATCCTCACTATCTTGCATAATGCGAAATGCAACATTATATGCAAAGACATAATCCAAAACTATATCCAATCAATTCAAATTTGTTTCAATATCGATTGGATTTATTGATAGTTCCTTATTTTCTTGAGTCTCAGGCTCAATGACTTCCTTATGAATCTCAGGGTTGGTTTTATCGTGGATTTCTTCATGAGACTCTTTTGTAGTGTCATCTTGATCATTTGTTTTCCTTTTTCTAGGATTTCGATCCTTAGAACCTAATTGTCTTCCATATTCTAGGCATGCTTTTGACTCATCAGCTATGACACAAAAAGATTGTCCAACATGGACATCAATAAGGATTGGAACATTCTCTGCAGGGATATGTGATTTTGTTATCCTTTTCAGATCCATAAATACATCTAGCATTTGATAGCTATTTTTTGCAAATGAATAATCTTTTGCACCTCTTTTTCACAAATAGAGGCACGTGGACCAAGATGAGATAATGATGGATTTTTCCACAAAATTTTCTGTTTGGTTTCACCAACTTCTCCCCCAAATTATGGGAAAAGTGTCTCATCGAATCGACAGTCTGCAAATCGTGCAGTAAACCAATCCCCCGTTAATATTTCGAGTTAGCGAATAATTGAGGGCGATCCAAACCCAATTCCTAACCTTCTTTGGGGATCCATTTTGGTGTGATATGGTGGTTCTACATGCACATATACTACGCATCTAAAAATTCTTAAATGGGATATATTAGGTTCATGACCCAAAATTAATTGTAACGGGAATAGTTATGATAATTTGTTAGTTTGAGACAAACTAGCATTACTGCATGTAAAATGGCATGACCCCAAATAGAAGTGGGAAACCTCGTTTTCATGAGTGACGGTCTTGCTATCAATTGCTGTCACGACCCGGATTTTCCACCTTCGGGAGTCATGATGGAGCCTACTAATGGGAGCTAAGCAAGCCAAGTTTAATTACCTCTTCATTAACAACATAATTCATTTTAATAATTATCGGCAATAATATAAATGTAACAATATTAATTAAGTAAGCGGAAGTCTGAAATTAAAGAAAACTGAATAGAAACGCGAAAGATTCAACATAAACCTCTACCCAAGACTGGTGTCACAACACTCACGAACTACTAAGAGTACTAAATACAATGTATGAAAGAAATATAATTGTTTGTCTCGAGTAAAAGGAGATAACAGACTAAAATAAAGGATAGAGAAGACGCCGGGCCTGCGGACGCCTGCAAGGCTACCTCGGTATCTCGCTGGACTAAAGGATGGCTCCCATGCTACTGTTACTGCTGTCCAAAACCTAGATCATTGCAAAAGAGCATAGAGTGTAGTATCAGCACAAACAACCCCATGTGCTGGTAAGTGTCTGGCCTAACCCCGGCGAGGTAGTGACGAGGCTAAGACCAGACTCCAGATAAACCTATGCAGATATATATACAAGTACGACGGAAAAGCAGCAAGAAAATAACAATTTAAGCCGGGGAAGGGAGCATGCTTCAGAGGCAACAAATAGAAATAAAATATCAGGAACAATAGAGGGTATATCTATAGTTTAGCTTCTAGCACTAAATGAAGAGATAAGGCAACTTTCATATTCAACTCATCTTGTTGCAGGCGTGCAACCCGATCCCATTTCTCAATATCTCGCAGTAGGCATACCACCTGCTCCCATTTCAATATCATTCGTGGTAGGCGTACCACCTGCTCCCATTCTAATATCACTCGTGGTAGGCGTACCACCCGCTCCCATTTCAATATCACTTGCGGTAGGCGTACCACCCGCTCCCATCTCAATATCACTTGTGGTAGGCGTACCACCCGCTCCCATTACTTTTAACACAATACACAATACAATCCAGGCAAGGGAACAATCAAATTAATAATCTTCCCGGCAAGAGAAACAATAACAACAAGTCAAACATCCCGACAAGGGAGAGTCAGCTATAACCAGTCCTATTCAACTTCTACTTGGCACAACTAATCCCAACATTCAGTCACAACTTTCATATGATCAATTAAGGGTACGCAATTATCAAATTAAGACTCATGGTCATGCTCGACACCAACGCATGGATACTCGTCACCATGCCCATACGTCGTACTCAACACAAAACATGTAGCAATTATGACTCAACTCCTAATCCCTCAAGCTAAGGTTAGACTGAATACTTACCTCGATGCTTTGAGCTCGACTCAAGCCTCAACTATAGCTTTACCCCGTGATTTCACCTCCAATCCGCTTGAATCTAGTCACAAGTTACTTAATTACATTAATAAACACTAAATGAATCAACTCCAATGCTTGAAAATGAGTTTTAAAAGGTTTTACCCAAAAAGGTCAAAAATGCCCCCGGGACCACGTGGTCAAAACCTGAGGTTCGAACCAAAACCCGGTACCCATTCCCCCACAAACCCAAATATGTAATTTGTTTTGAAATCGAACCACTAATTGAGGTCCAAATCCCAGATTTTAGAAAACCCTAGGTTCTACCCAAAACACCCATGAAAATCCTTCATTTTAAGTTGAAAACATGTAAAATGATGCTAATGATTGAAGGAGATGAGTAAAAATTGACTTACAATCGATTTGGAAGGAAACTTGTTCTTGAAAAATCGCCCAAGAAGTTTGTGTTTTGAAAGAATGTTGAAAATGGTTCAAAATTCGGCTAAGTGTAAAATATGCAGGTTGCAGATATGGGATTTGCGAAGTGGGGTTTGCAATTGCGAACCCCGACCTGGTATGGGATTTGCAAAGTCATGTTCGCATTTGCAAACACTGGGCAAAATATAAGGGCATCGCATTTGCGACAATTATGTCGCATTTGCGACTGGCTCCACATCGCATTTGCGAACCAGATGGTCGCATTTGCGACCCAATGCAGGATTCCCCCTTCTTGTATTTGCGATCAAAGGCTCACATTTGCGAGAACTTCTTCGCAAATGCGAAGATACCAGAACTGAAATGCCAGATTTTTTACAAGGTCAAAAATGCACTCATGACCTATCCAAAATTCACCTGAGCCCTCGGGGCTCCAAACCAAACATACACACTACCTCAAAAATATCCTACGGACTTATCCGTGCGATCAAATCGCCAAAATAACATCATATACATCGAAAAGCCTCAAAATCCATGATTCCTTCCAAGTTTTCGTAAAACATCAAATTTCCATTCTAAGTTCGAAACACGTCAAAAGACGTCCATTTTCAACCAAACTTTACAGAAAGTGCTTAAATCATATATAAGACTTATACCGGGCGTCGGAACCGGAATAGAGGCCCGATGCAATAGTCTTCTAATCAAATTTCATTTCCAATTTCCTTAATTATTTCCAGAAAACAATTTCACACAAAAAATTATTTCTCGGGCTAGGGACCTCGGAATTCGATTCCAAGCATACGCCCAAGTCCCATATTTTCCTATGGACCCTTCGGGACCGTCAAATCATGGGTCCGGGTTCGTTTACCCAAAGTATTGTCTGAAGTCAAATTTATTCATTTTAATATCAAAGTTTAGTATTTTTTGCACAAAATTCATATTTAAGCTTTTCGGCTACGCGCCCGGACTGCGCACGCAAATTGAGGCAACCCTAAATGAGGTTTTCAAGGCCTCGAAAGTACATAATGGGTATGAAAAATAGGTGATGACCCTTTGGGTCGTCATATTCTCCACCTCTAAAATAACCGTTCGTCCTCGAACTAACAGAAGAAAGAAGTACCTGAGTCGGGAAAAAGATGTGGATAACGGCTCCGCATATCAGACTCAGACTCCCAGGTCGATGCCTCAGGAGGCAAACCTCTCCACTGAACACGAACAGAAGGAAAAATCTGTGATCTCAGCTGATGAACCGGCCGGTCTAGAATAGCTACCAGCTCCTCCTCATAAGACAAATCCTTGTCCAACTAGACAGTGCTGAAATCTAACACGTGGGCTGGATCGCCGTGATATCTCCGAAGCATGGACACATGAAACACTAGATGCACAGCTGATAAGCTCGGCGGCAAAGCAAGTCTGTAAGCCACATTCCCCACTCGATCAAGAATCTAAAACAGACCAATGAACATAGGGCTAAGCTTACCCTTCTTCCCAAACCTCATCACCGCTTTCATAGGCGACACTCGGAGCAATACCCGCTCACCAACCATAAAAGCCACATCTCGAACCTTGCGGTCTGCATAACTCTTTTTCCTAGACTGAGATGAACGAATCCTATCCTGAATGATCTTGACCTTGTCCAAGGCCTCCTAAACCAAATCCGTACCCAACAACCAAGCATCTCCCCGCTCAAACCATTCAATCGGAGACCGACACTGCCAACCATATAAAGCCTCATGAGGAGCTATCTGGATGCTCGACTGGTAGCTGTTGTTGCAGGAAAACTCCACTAGAGACAAAAACTGATCCCACGAACCTCCAAAGTCAATAACACAAGCTCGAAGCATATCCTCTAGAATCTGAATAGTCCGCTTGGACTAACCGTCCATCTGGGGATGAAATGCTGTGCTTAAATCAACTCGTGTGCCCAGCTCTCGCTGCACCGCTCTCCTGAAGCACGAGATAAACTGCGTACCCTAATTCGAAATGGTAGACACGGGCACACCATGAAGGCAAACAATCTCCCGAATATAGATCTCAGCAAACCTCTCAAAAGAATAGGAGACTGCCACAAGAATGAAATGCGCTGACTTGGTCAGCCTATCAACAATGACCCATATCGCATTGAACTTTTTCCAAGTCAGCAGAAGTCCAGTAACAAAGTCCAAAGTGATCCGCTCCTGATTCCACTCGGGAAGCTCAATCCTCTGAAATAAACCACCAGACCTTTGATGCTCTTACTTAACCTACTGATAATTCAAACAACGAGCCACATATGCTACAATATCCTTCTTTATTCTACGCCACCAATAATGCTGTCGCAAATCCTGATACATCTTCGCAGTGCCCGGATGAATAGAGTACTGGAAACTATGGGCCTCCTCTAAAATCAACTCTCGAAGCCCATCCATATTGGGCACACAAACTCGCCCCTGCAATCTCAAATCTCCATCCGCATATAAGGTAACCTGCTGGGCACCTCCACACTGCACCGTGTCTCTAAGGACACATAAATGGGGATCATCAAACTGTCGATCACGAATACTCTCAAATAATGAAGAACGAGTAACCGTGCAAGCTAATACACGACTGGGCTCAGAAACATCCAGTCTCACGAACTGATTGGCCAAAGCCTGAACATCCAAGGCAAGTGGCCTCTGACTGACCAGAATATAAGCCAGACTGCCCATACTGGCTGGCTTCCAACTCAAATGCCATCATATTGGCCTTCCCCGGATGATATAAAATGGTGATATCATAATCCTTCAACAACTCCAACCACCTCCTCTACCTCAAATTCAACTCCTTTTGCTTGAACAAGTACTGGACACTTTTGTGATCAGTGAACACCTCACACGTCATGCCATATAGATAATGCCTCCAAATCTTCAATGCGTGAACTATGGCTGCCAACTCTAAATCATGCACTGGATAGTTCTTCTCATGAATCTTCAACTGCCTTGAAGCATAGGCAATGACCTTGCCATCCTGCATCAATACTGCACCAAACCCGATACGGGAAGCATCACAATAAACTATATAAGGCCCTAATACTTTGGGAAAAACCAATACTGGTGCCGTGGTCAGAGCTGTCTTGAGCTTCTGAAAGCTCGCCTCACACTTATCAGACCACCTGAACTGGGCACCCTTCTAGGTCAATCTGGTCATCGGGGCAGCAATAGATGAAAATCCCTCCACGAACCGTCGATAGTAGCCTGTCAACCCCAAGAAACTCCGAATCTCTGTAGCTGATGCTGGTCTAGGCAAGATCTTGACTGCTTCAATCTTCTTTGGGTCCACCTGAATACCCTCTGCTGATACAACATGGCCCAGAAATGCAACTGAACCCAACCAGAATTCACATTTCGAGAACTTAGCATATAACTCACTATTGTTGATACCCAATTTTTTCCTATCTATTTTTATACTCAAAATATTCTCAAAATGGCATGTATATGCATATATAAGTATGCCCAAGAATTTTTGACATTTTTTAAAATTTTTTAAAGCTTTTAAAATTATTTTATTATTTGTTTTAACAGTACAAAAACCAATCATAATTCCCAAAAACTATCATTTTGGTGAGTAATCTATTTCCATCCTCATATTTACATCGCAATGTAATTAAGGTAATTTTTGCATATTTTTTATAAATTTATTTGATACTTTTAAGCTAAATTGCATAAAATTGTAATTATAGCCTATATTACGATTAATAGCGTTTTACAATTATAAAGTTATTTCCAGTATTTTTGGATTAATTTTTATATATTGTTAATTAGTTCGGTGCTTTCAATTTATTTTTAAAATAATTTTACTATTTTTTATCAATAAAAAGGGTAAAATTGGCTATTTAATGTATAGCCCATTTACATTTCAATTATAGCCACATTATAGCCCCAATTTGATTCAATTAAAACAACCCATTCCCATTTGGACCCAACCCGCGACCCAGTTCAAAATGACCCGTTCGGTCCCTACTATTGATCCAGGCCGTTGATCATTTTGATCAACGACCATAAATCATCCTTAACTTTTTTAACTTCAAGTGACTAACCCTAACCCCTAATTTCCCATCTCCCAGCCGCCTCTGAATCCCTCCTCTCTCAGTTCTCTCTCAACTCCCCTCAAACCCTAGTCGCCTTCTGCCATTTCCACCCTTAAACTCACCGGAGTCCATGGCTTCTCAGGCCATGGACAACCTATACTCACCTCCTATGACTCCTACATGCCTGATGCTTGAAGGTTCGAGGCCAGACTTCGAGGGTCTTCACTCAGACCTTTACCGATTCGAGGATTCTGGCCACCTCCGGCATTGCTCCTGTGGCTCTTGGTCTTTTGAGCCTGTTTCTGACCTTATTCGACTTATATCGGACCTTTTCCAAGCCTTTCTTGCTCTAGGGTTCTTCTAAAACCCTAACTATTTTGAGGTTTTCTTCGATTTTCTCAGATCTGTTGTGTATCCATGCTCTATTTGAGTTTTTGAACGATTTTCCCAACTTTTCTTTCGAAAATTACTTTCAAAGGTTACTTCTTCCCGATTTAGGGTTTTCTGAAAATTTTCAAAATGTTTCACTGACTTTTCTTTGCCTTTCCTTTGTGTGTATTTGTCTGTTCTTATGTTTTCTTTCCTATCACGCATGTTCTTCTACTGTGTTCTTATGTTTTCCCTTTATCACGCATGTTCTTCTACTGTGTTTCGTTCTTTCTTCTATTATGTTTTCTATGCTATGTTCTCACATGCTTCCCCACTATGTTCTGCTATGTTTTTGATATGCTTCGCCTATTTTATCCTTCTAGCATGTGATTAAGTGTTCACTGTTTTCTCTTCTGCTTTACCTATTTTAAGTTTCTTCTAAAAGACCTGTTTAAAGCATGTTTTCTTCTACTCTCATTATGCTTCGAATCAGTTTATTCACTCTGTTTGATTTGAACTTTCTACTGTAGTTATTTTTTTTCTCATTAGTCTCTGAAGGAGATCTCCGAGCTTGTTTCAACTACTTGCCTCTTCGCCTCTGTATTTGGTTAAAGACGGAAACCCTAGAATTTTGGGGTTCTGCCAAGGTTTAATCCTATGATTAAACTAGGGTTTATAGAACCCTTGACTCTTTCAAACTAAGTTCTGAGTCTCTGAACTAGGTTTGAACTTCTTTGTTTGTATACAATTTTGATTCTCCTACACTAGACTCTTTCATTGAATAGCATGATAAATTCTTTCGTGTTTAAGCATGTATGTGTGCTTTATATGTGTGCTGAATCCTTCTTTAAAAGGTTTTCAAACCTATGATTGAATCAGAATCCTTTTTTTTAGGTTTAATTGATTGTTACTGATCTTCCTTAAGTAAAAACTTTTCATCACCTTTTCTGACTGGGTTCATTCATATAAAATCTTTGACATCTGATTTGCTGGTTGTTAACTGATTCCTTTGCCTTGTTTGCACGAACCGTGTATTGTCAGGACCTTGTCCTTAAATAGACCTTTATGTACTTACCCCTATTATACTACCTTACACAACGTGTTTGATTAATTTAGTTCCTTAATTAGTTTTACTGTTTGAAATCAAAATCCCTTAATTAAAGGGAAACCTTGTGTAATTGATTGACAATCGATTTTCAAACTATTCTCTTACCTTATTTCTGCTTGCCTTCTACACTATAAAAAGCAAGACCTCTTTTTCACAAACACACTTTCAATACACAACTGAATACACTTCAGACTTCACACTTATAATTCTTACCACCTCTTCTGAACTATCTTGTCTGCACTCTGGCTTTCTCAAGACTACTTCTTTCTTTTGCTTGTCTCTTTTAGAACTGGTATGTCTTAATTCAATTCCCAGTATCATCCCAATATGTTTGCTTATAGTTTTTATATCTATGTTTTACTTCCTGCAAAGATTGACATGCTCACATGCTACTGTTTGCATTACTTGTAAACATTTGCTCCCTATCCCATTACCCTCTATATGTTTATAAGTGGGGATTCAGGGCATGGCAACATGAATTGTTGTCCATGAATTGAATTTTGACCCCAAGTAAGCTGAAGGTTGTGCAGAGTTAAGGTATAGCCTGGCAGCATCCCAATTGCTGTCCAAGGCTGAATTTGACCTTCAATAGGTCCTAACTCCTCAATTTACAATGACAAGCTGGCCAGGGGTGTGCCAGCACTTCAAATTACTGGGCATGACCACCAACTTACCATTTCCCTTCCCTGTACTTACACTTACTCCTAGCTTCTAAGTTCTGCCCCCCTCCTATGAGCCTTACCTTTGGACCTTGAGTCCCCTCTGAACTTGGACATTTGAGGGCTGGCTATTCCATACTGCACTATAAATCAATTCTGCAAGGATATTTAGGGTGTAAGCATTGTCTGGAGTTCTTGAAGTTCCTTGGAACTTTGACACATCCCAAATAAGAGAAAGGATTTGAAAATCTGATACCCAAAAGTTGGTTTATCTCATATTATTAGACTCTGAGTCTAAATTAGGCTGATTAGATGTAGATGTAATCACTAATGTAAATTTTACTTTCTTTCTAATTCATTCGGTCTGTAATAATTTGGTAATAACTTATGGGGGTTCTAGTACAAAAGGGGAGGGTCACTTATGTATTCATATGAGTAGACAACATGCTCATATGAATTACTATTCTACACTTATACATTCATGTAGAAATCCTGCCTATAAGTTGTTACATTACTACATTAGAAATCCTGCCAATAAGTTGTTGCATCAATACATATAGAGACCATGCCTATAAGTTTTTGCATATAGAAATCATGCCTATAGGATATTTACTCTTTCAAATTCTTCATTTCACATAGAAATCATGTCCATAGGATTATTACTTTCAAACTCTGCATTTTCACGTAGATACCATGTCTATAGGATATTTACTCTTTCAAATTCTGCATTTCACACAGAAATCATGTTCATAGGATTATTACTTTTAAACTCTGCATTTTCACGTAGATACCATGTCTCATAGGTTTTTCTGCATCTCGTATAAATACCATGTCAAGAAATTGATGCCGAAGCTCTATATGTTGCATAGATAATATGCCTATAAGACTCCCTGCATTTTGCATGTGCATCTTTCACTAGGCAAGCCTGCTTATAGGAATTAAAATTACTAATTACATATCGATGACCTGCCTATAGGACCTTTGCATAGCAATAAACAGTGGTAAAATCAGTAGCACCTAGAAAGCATGCCCATATGAGTAATCAATTAAACTTGAATCGCCCACTCACACCTAAGTATAAAATCAATGGTAGTTTGTCTAAAACTCACATAACTTATGATCTTATAACCAACAATTCTTTTCTACAATCAGTTTATTCTTCCCGTCTCTGAATTGATAGATGTCATGCCTATAGATCCCGTTTAACACACATGCAAATGGTTAAGTAATTAATCAACTGTCAGTTTTCGACAACTACATCTAAGCAGGACTGATTTGGACTCCCTATCTGGGAAATATGTGGTAAATCAATTCTTCCCATGCTAATTTTAATCAGGGACCTAAATAATATGTGTAAGACATGCTAAACAATTCGTTTCTTTAAGTGAGGAGGCCTACTTGAGCCTTTAGTAGTTCTTATTTTCCATTAACTGCTTTATGTGTTTTGGTTGTCGCCCTAGAATTTTACCCTTTTGAAACCTCTGAAAAGCCAAGCTCCCTCCCTTTTAGGATTAATAGTCCTAAACGCCTCAGTGACTGATAAATGGGACGGGTAATAGCATGCAGTAGGTAACGATACCATTCCGCGCTTAATACCTTAATGGGGTGGGAAGGGTAGACATGGAGATGATGATCACACGATAACACCATGCGTACGATTGGCTACCGGTGTTGTGTGTATGATCCATGTGTTTTACAAACCTTGGACCCCTTTCCTTTATTTGACTTTGTAAAATATCAATAAGATTCTGTCTTTGTTTCCGCTGCCCCAAACTCTTTCTTTAATTGTACTGCATTATTCCTTTTCTCCTAAAATATTTTATTTATTCACGTCTCAAATAATTTTCTACATTTAGACCCTCCCTCAAACGAATTGTGGAACCATCTAGACCTTAATTTTAACATGCTTATCACGTATATATTTGCAACCCTTATGTGTGGAATTAGTTGCGTACTTATTTACATTAAAGTCACAACATAGCATGGTCGGGAACCACACTAGTGGATCTTGAGGGGTGCCTAACACCTTCCCCTTGAGATAATTTATAGCCCTTACCCGAACTCTGGTTTTCAAAAATTCAAACTCTTAGTGTCCTAATGCACTTAATCATTAGGTGGCGACTCTTCAAATCCAAAAACCCAAAATCCCAAACGGGAATAGAGTTGTCTTCCCAAATATCGTAAACCCGATTTCGCGAGAAAAAGGGGGCGTCGACAGCATGGCGACTCTGCTGGGGATTTCTTTAGGCTTTTACCACTTCATGTTACATGTGACCTTGCTTCTCTTTTTTATCTTTTATTGCTTTGTTTAATGTCTTCATTCGAAACTGACTTGGTTTTTTGTTTCTTTTTCTTTAACACTTTCATTTACTACTTTCCTTCAATGTCGTTGTAATTTTTGAGCAATTATTGTAATCATTATTAACGTGAAAATATGTGAGAATTTATTTCATTTTTTGTAACTACATCTTCAACATCATATTCCACTCATGTCAAACAAATACCATAGCAACGCTTAATGAGTGGTTGCGCTCTTCCGATATTATTACCCCCTAAATTTGGCAAAGGCATATTTGCGGTAAAACCAATCGATCAGCGGTGCAGTCGACGGTTCCGTGCCTTTCCCTCTTGACTTGTCTGCTCAAGGGTACCAGTCTAGCATCCCATAGAAATCTTATTCTATTTAATTGATAATGCATCACTGTCAAACTTAGTCGAGTTAGTTATGCTGTCCATATAATGACTCTTTAAGATATCCTTGTCCAAAGTCCATTGAGTTCCCCTGGAACCCAAACGGACAACACAATGTTCTGTACACTTATTTGGAGAAATAAATGCCATTATGCTAATTATTAGTTTAAATAGTCAAGTCCAGTGGGGGTAAGGGACTAACACTTTGTTTTGCAGAAATGAGGCACGAATTCCCCAGGTTCGGCATGGTGACCAACATTCACCCAAAGTTGCTAAGTTGGTGGAAGGACCTTAATTCCAGTGATCAGACTCTCATCGGCAAATATTTGGGGAATTTACCCTCTCTTTTGGAAATCCAGCCTGACAACAAGCTGTTCGATAGAGCCAAAGATGTCGAGTCTGGGGAAGGTCCTTCTGAGACCAAATAGATAGGATTCTTTTCTTTTTGCTTTAAATGTAATAAGGCCAATGGCCATTATTGACATTTTTTATTTCCTGCAATTTTAGTGTCGTTTTGGGGTTCGTCTTATTTTTATCAATCAAATGAGGCATTTAGCATTATAAGTTCTCCAAATTAACTTGTCGCTAGGCCTACCTCAGGCACAACGAGGCACCCAATTTAGGACACGATTCATATTCTTATACTATGTGTTTAAATATTGCAATATTTTTCTCGGAATCCGTACTAACTTGTTACCTTTTTGTTTTACTTTTATCTTTATTCCCCTCCCCAAAAGGTTAGTTCGTGCACTATGGCATCATCATCCTACGCCACAAGATCTAAGAGCCCTCCACCTCCTCCTCCTCCAAGTACTATAAAAAACAAGAGCAAAGCAAAAATGGAAGATTTGAACAATGTCAGAAAAGAGAACTCGGTTGAAAGGGTAGAGGTTCCTCAGGGTATTCAGGTGTCCAAAGAAAGTGCCGCCCAGCTCGAACAAAAGTTACTAAAATTTCAAGAAGAACTAGACCAAGTTCGGAACTTGGCGAGCTTGTCATTCTCCCTCACTACTCCAGACGTCAACTTTCCCAATGCTCAACACCCCATACCTCCATAGAACATCCTGAAGCCACAGAAACAACCCGTTACTCATCAAAATTGAAACACATGTCACAACAACACTCGACTCCTCATCACTGAACCATCTAATAATCATCCCCACCACACCCCCATCTATGTGGAAACCCTACCACAGTATACTCAGCCCATTACAAACACACCAGAGTCTGATGACAAAGTCTCTCTCATAAAAAACCTAGCTACCGAGCTCAAGAAACTGACTAGCCGAGTCCAGGGTATTAAAGGAAACAAAGGCATTGAAGGGATGAATTATGAGGATCTTTGCATTCAGCTAGACGTCGAACTTCCCGAGGGATACAAACCTCCTAAGTTCAAGATGTTTGATGGCTCAGGGGATCCTAGATTCCACTAAAGGACATATTGTTATAACTAGTCGGCATAGGAAGAGATGAAAAGATTCGCATGAAGCTCTTTATGAGAAGTTTGAAAGGCGATGCGCTATCTTGGTACATTAGCCAGGATCCCAAGAAGTGGACAAGCTGGGTAGGAATGGCGTCCGATTTCATGGACAGGTTCAGATTCAATACAGAAAATGTGCTAGATGTCTTCTACATCTAGAATCTGAAAAAGAAACCTATTGAGACATTCCGAGAGTATGCTACTCAATGGAGATCCGAGGCTGCTAAGGTCAGGCCGGACTTGGAAGAAGAACAGATGAACAGATTTTTTGTCCGAGCTCAGGATCCACAGTATTATGAGAGGCTAATGCTGATAGAGGGACATAAATTCTTCGACATCATCAAGCTAGGAGAAAGGATTGAGGAAGGCATTAAAAGCGGTATGGTCACTAATTTAAAGGCATTACAGGCTACCAACAAAGCCCTACAATCAGGTGGCACGTCCAAGAAAAAGGATGTAAGTGCTGTGATGGTCGCACAGAGAACCAAGTCCCTAGTAAAATACCAAGCCTACCCGATACCCCCTCTCACATACCAGCCTATCCCCAATTACCAAGCACCCCCGCCCTCTTACAAAATTCCATCACCTACTTACCAATGATCTCCATCCCCCACATATCAACCTACCTCACCAAGATATTCCCAACCTGCACCCGTCTACCAAGCCTATAATGCTCACTACCAATCACCTCCCGCCCGCTAAAATTTCCCCTGGCCACGCCCTAACTTCGACCATAGACCTCCCAAGCAATACAGCGCCATTGCTGAGCCAATCGACCAACTATATGAAAGACTCAAAGTAGCCGGTTACGTCACCCCAATCCCTATCATAACTCCAGAAAACCCTTCCCAATGGGTCAATCCAAACAAAACCTATGCATACCATTCTGGCGTGAAAAGGCATACCATTAATGAGTGCCGATCTCTGAAAGACAAAATCCAAGCTCTAATTGACCAAGGCCTTCTCCTAACATTCGAAAAAATCCCTTACCTGATCATAAGGGTAGTGGTGTGCATATGATCGAAGTAGAAGATGATTAGGAACCCAAAGGGTCAATTGGATTGATTGCCGAAGGTGACGAGCCCAAGAAACCAACAGTCACACTAAATCCAATTGTAGTCTAGATCCATCCCTCTGGGGATGTTGAAGTAAACATGTCCATACCTCTCAAGCTTGAAATACCGTCATCCGCGAGGACCGCAAAGCCAATTGAGGTGGAGTTTGGGTCTCTAAAAGTACCATTTTAAGTTGCTGTGTTGCCTCTCAAGATGAGAGTGCCCATTCCTGTAGCAATGTCAGCCGTAACGCCATTCCATACACAGGCCATTCCTTGGGATTACACCGCCGAGGCAAGAAGGAAGGGAAAAACTAGGTCTGGAGAAGCAATTGCAGCGTAGGGTATGACCAGGACTGGCAGAATTTATACTCTAGAGCACTTAGTTGAATCAAGTAAGCAGGCCTCTGGATGACCTATTGAAATTGGGCCTGATGATCTCTGGCAAAAGATACAGGCAAAAGAATACTCAGTTGTGGACCAATTAAATAAAACACCAGCGTAGATCTCCATTCTAGCTCTGCTAGAAAGCTCTGAGACACATAAGAATGCCCTGATGAAGATACTGAGTGAAGCGTATGTACCCAACAATATAACTGGAGGAGAGATGGTGAACATGGTCGGGTAGATATTGGAGAGTCATAAAATCACTTTCCACGAAGATGAGTTGCCCCCTGAAGGTTTAAGCCACAACAAGGCATTGCACATCACTGTGCAATGCGAAGACTATTTCATTACCAGGACTTTGATCAATGGATGGTCCAACCTCAACATCTGTCCATTGGTGACCCTCAGAACATTGGGGAAAAGTCTGCATGAAATCAAGGATGAGGCTATCAACGTCAAAGCTTTTGATGGTTCCCAAAGGTCCACCATTGGGGAGATCAGTTTATGTCTGCAAATGGGACCAACTTGGTTCGATGTTGATTTTCAAGTAATAGACATCCCAGCATCATACAACTTACTACTGGGAAAACCTTGGATCTATGCCACTGGAGCTGTAGCATCAACCCTGCACCAAGCAGTGAAATTTGAGTGGAATCACCAAGAGGTAATTATTCATGGTGACGGGAGTAACCCCATATACAATCGCCAAACCATCCCAGCAATTGAAGGAAGAAGGAAACTAGGAGGAGAAACCTACCACCAAATTGAGCGAGTCAATGCCGTGGACAAAGATAAGTGGTGGGATAACAAGATAGAAAATATCCAGAATTGGAGCGGGTATGAACCTGGCAAAGGGCTCGGCAAGAACCTCTAGGTAATCACCAAGCCTATCAAAGTGAAGAAGCATGGCACCACTTTCGGGTTAGGGTATGGATATACTTGGCAAGAATTCAGGAACTAGTCGCCACCATGGAATGACCCTTACTACCCGCAGGAGCACCCAATACCCTGCCTGAAGCAGACTTTCCCGGCGGCAGACATCCTATATGGGTCAGAGGAAGATGAAACATTTGCAGCGATGAAGAAGCTATTCTTAGAAGACGACGATATGGACTGTCACATCATTCTCGAGGAGGAAGAGGAGGAAGGCCCTTCCATACAAGCTGTGAGCTGAGGAGCGCGCCTCAACAATTGGTCAATCAGAACCACCAAGGCCCGGAAAGCTTCGGGGTAGCAAGGCTGAACAAAGCACTATGCATTATTTTTACTTTTGCTTAGTTGATTTCCCTTCAGTATTATCTTTAAACTTTGAAAAAGAGATCCGATGTTTAAAACAATTTTGGGATTTATCAATGTATTTCAATTTCTTATAAATCTCGCTCTTATTATTTTTCTCTGCCATTTACTTTATTTTACACAGCATTACTATTACTTATCTTGATGAACCGACGAATGTGACATGCAATGAGGTAACACAACAAACGGATATGGACTCAGAAGAGGATGATATCAGTGTTAACTTGTCACCGTCAGAAAAAGAAGAGTACACAGAATTCTTAAAAGAATATAAGGACATATTTGCTTGGTCATGTGATGATATGACCAGTCTCAGTACATCTATTGTAGCTTACAAACTGCCAACAGATCCGACATGTCCGTCGGTAAAGCAGAAGCTCAGAAAGATCAAGCCAGATATGAGTTTAAAAATCAAGGAAGAAGTTACCAAACAAGTCAAAGCCAAGGTCCTCAGAGTAGTGGAGTACCCAACATGGTTAGCCAACATTGTGCCAGTGTCAAAGAAGGACGGGAAGGTCAGACTCTGTGTCGACTACTGGAACCTCAACCGGACCAGTCCAAAAGACGACTTCCCCTTGCCGAACATACACATCCTGATCGACAACTGCGCCAAGCACGAGCTGCAGTCATTTGTCGATTGTTTTGCCGGATATCATCAGATATGGATGGATAAAGAAGACGCAAAGAAAGCGGCTTTCATCACGCCGTGGGGAATGTATTGTTACAATATGATGCCGTTTACATTGAAGAATGCTGGGGCCACCTATATGAGGGCCTTGACTACTATTTTCCATGACGTGATATATAAAGAGATTGAGGTGTATGTAGACGATGTCATCATCAAATCCAATAAAGCCACTAATCACATAGAAGATCTAAGGAAGTTCTTCAATAGAATGAGAAGGTACAACTTGAAACTGAATCCCGCCAAATGTGCATTCGGGGTTCCAGCCGAAAAACTGGTTGGGTTCATCGTAAGTCGACGAGGAATAGAACTGGATCCGTCAAAGGTTAAGGCCATTCAGGAATTGCCACCGCCAAAGAACAAGAAAGAGGTTATGAGTTTCTTGGGGAGGCTCAACTACATCAGCCGATTCATAACCCAGTCCACTATCATTTGTGAACCAATCTTCAAGATGCTAAAGAAGGATGCCGCAACTAAATGTACTAAGGACTGCCAGAAAGCCTTTGATAGAATCAAGGAATACCTATCAATGGCGCCAGTCCTGGTTCCGCCCGAACCGGGTAGACCGCTATTGCTCTACCTTGCAATAATGGATGGGGCATTCAGTTATGTTTTGGGACAACATGATGAAATAGGGAGAAAAGAGCAATCCATCTACTATCTCAGCAAGAAGTTCAACCCATACGAGGCTCGGTATTCCCTGCTAGAACGTACGTGTTGTGCTCTGACTTGGGTAGCTCAGAAGCTGAGGCATTATTTTTGTGCCTATACCACTTAACTTATATCAAGGATGGATCCGCTAAAGTACATCTTTTAGAAGCCCATGGGAAAGCTAGCCAAATGGCAAATCTTGCTGAATGAATTTGATATTGTCTACGTAACCCAGAAAGCGATCAAAGGACAAGCACTGGCAAATCATCTTGTCGAAAATCCCGTGGGCAGAGAATACGAGCCTCTAAAAACATATTTTCCCGACGAGGAGGTCTCTTTCATAGGAGAAGACATTGCAAAATCCTATTATGGCTGGAGAATATTTTTCGACGGAGCAGCAAACTTTAAAGGAGTTGGCATTCGAGCAGTTCTAGTATCAGAAATAGGCCAACATTTTCCGGTGTCCGCCAAACTCAGGTTCCTGTGCACCAATAACATGGCCGAGTACGAAGCCTGCATCTTGGGGATCAAGCTGGCCATTGACATGACCGTTTAGGAGTTACTAGTGATCGGGGATTCTGACTTGCTCAAACATCAGGTTCGAGAAGAGTGGGCAACCAAGAACTCCAAGATACTCCTATATTTGCATGACGTATAGGAGTTGAGGAATAGGTTTACAAAGACAAAATTCTGGCATGTTCCCAGAGTTCAGAATGAGTTCGCCGATGTATTAGCAACTCTATCATTTATGATTTAGCATCCAGATAAGAACTTCATTGACCCTATCGTGGTAAAAATTCAGGATCAACCCGCTTACTGTGCTCATGTCGAGGTAAAAATCCAGGATCAACACGCATCAGTGTTAACTTGTCACCGTCAGAAAAAGAAGAGTACACGGAATTCTTAAAAGAATATGAGGACATATTTGCTTGGTCATATGATGATATGACCAGTCTTAGTACATCTATTGTAGCTCACAAACTGCCAACTGATCCGATATGTCCGTCGGTAAAGCAGAAGCTCAGAAAGATCAAGCTAGATATTAGTTTAAAAATCAAGGAAGAAGTTACCAAACAAGTCAAAGCGAAGGTCCTCAAAGTAGTGGAGTACCCAATATGGTTAGCCAACATTGTGCCAGTGTCAAAGAAGGACGGGAAGGTCAGAGTCTGTGTCGACTATCGGGACCTCAACCGGGCCAGTCCAAAAGACGACTTCCCCTTGCCGAACATACACATCCTGATCGACAACTGCGCCAAGCACGAGCTGCAGTAATTTGTCGATTGTTTTGCCGGATATCATCAGATATGGATGGATGAAGAAGACGCAGAGAAAGCGGCTTTCATCACGCCGTGGGGAATGTATTGTTACAAGATGATGCCGTTTGGATTGAAGAATGCTGGGGCCACCTACATGAGGGCCTTGACTACTATTTTCCATGACGTGATACACAAAGAGATTGAGGTGTATGTAGATGATGTCATCATCAAATCCAAGAAAGCCACTAATCACATGGAAGATCTAAGGAAGTTCTTCAGTAGACTGAGAAGGTACAACTTGAAACTGAATCCCGCCAAATGTGCATTCGGGGTTCCAGCCGGAAAACTGGTTGGGTTCATCGTAAGTCGACGAGGAATAGAACTGGATCCGTCAAAGGTTAAATCCATTCAGGAATTGCCACCGCCAAAGAACAAGAAAGAGGTTATGAGTTTCTTGGGGAGGCTCAACTACGTCAGCCGATTCATAACCCAGTCCACTATCATTTGTGAACCAATCTTCAAGATGCTAAAGAAGGACGCCGCAACTAAATGGACTAAGGACTGCCATAAAGCCTTCGACAGAATCAAGGAATACCTATCAATGGCGCCAGTCCTGGTTCTGCCCGAACCGAGTAGACCGCTATTGCTCTACCTTGCAGTACTGGATGGGGCATTCGGTTGTGTTTTGGGACAACATGATGAAATAGGGAGAAAAGAGCAATCTATCTACTATCTCAGCAAGAAGTTCACCCCATACGAGGCTCGGTATTCCCTGCTAGAACGTACGTGTTGTGCTCTGACTTGGGTAGCTCAGAAGCTGAGGCATTATTTCTGTGCCTATACCACTTAACTTATATCAAGGATGGATCCGCTAAAGTACATATTTCAGAAGCCCATGGGCAAGCTAGCCAAATGGCAAATCTTGCTGAGTGAATTTGATATTGTCTACGTAACCCAGAAAGCGATCAAAGGACAAGCACTGGCAAATCATCTTGTCGAAAATCCTGTGGGCAGAGAATACGAGCCTCTAAAAACGTATTTTCCCGACGAGGAGGTCTCTTTCATAGGAGAAGACATTGCAAAATCCTATTATGGCTGGAGAATATTTTTCGACGGAGCAGCAAACTTTAAAGGAGTTGGCATATGAGCAGTTCTAGTATCAGAAATAGGCCAACATTATCCGGTGTCCGCCAAACTCAGGTTCCCGTGCACCAATAACATGGCCGAGTACGAAGCCTGCATCTTGGGGCTCAAGCTGGCCATTGACATGAACGTTTAGGAGTTACTAGTGATCGGGGGTTCTGACTTGCTCAAACATCAGGTTCGAGAAGAGTGGGAAACCAAGAACTCCAAGATACTCCCATATTTGCATTACGTACAGGAGTTGAGGAAGAGGTTTACAAAGACAGAATTCCGGCATGTTCCCAGAGTTCAGAATGAGTTCGACGATGTATTGGCAACTCTATCATCTATGGTTCAGCATCCAGATAAGAACTTCATTGACACTATCCTGGTAAAAATCCAGGATCAACCCGCTTACTGTGCTCATTTCGAGGTAAAAATCCAGGATCAACACGCATCAGTGTTAACTTGTTACCGTCAGAAAAAGAAGAGTACACGGAATTCTTAAAAGAATATGAGGACATATTTGCTTGGTCATATGATGATATGACCAGTCTCAGTACATCTATTGTAGCTCACAAACTGCCAACAGATCCGACATGTCCATCGATAAAGCAGAAGCTCAGAAAGATCAAGCCAGATATGAGTTTAAAAATCAAGGAAGAAGTTACCAAACAAGTCAAAGCCAAGGTCCTCAGAGTAGTGGAGTACCCAACATGGTTAGCCAACATTGTGCCAGTGTCAAANCCAAGGTCCTCAGAGTAGTGGAGTACCCAAAATGGTTAGCCAACATTGTGCCAGTGTCAAAGAAGGACGGGAAGGTCAGAGTCTGTGTTGACTACTGGGACCTCAACCAGGCCAGTCCAAAAGACGACTTCCCCTTGCCGAACATACACATCCTGATCGACAACTGCGCCAAGCACGAGCTGCAGTAATTTGTCGATTGTTTTGCCGGATATCATCAGATATGGATGGATGAAGAAGACGCAGAGAAAGTGACTTTCATCACGCCGTGGGGAATGTATTGTTACAAGATGATGCCGTTTGGATTGAAGAATGCTGGGGCCACCTACATGAGGGCCTTGACTACTATTTTTCATGACTTGATACATAAAGAGATTGAGGGGTATGTAGATGATGTCATCATCAAATCCAAGAAAGCCACTAATCACATGGAAGATCTAAGGAAGTTCTTCAATAGACTGAGAAGGTACAACTTGAAACTGAATCTCGCCAAATGTGCATTCGAGGTTCCATCCGGAAAACTGGTTGGGTTCATCGTAAGTCGACGAGGAATAGAACTGGATCCGTCAAAGGTTAAGGCCATTCAGGAATTGCCACCGCCAAAGAACAAGAAAGAGGTTATGAGTTTCTTGGGGAGGCTCAACTACGTCAGCCGATTCATAACCCAGTCCACTATCATTTGTGAACCAATCTTCAAGATGCTAAAGAAGGACGCCGCAACTAAATGGACTAAGGACTGCCAGAAAGCCTTCGACAGAATCAAGGAATACCTATCAATGGCGCCAGTCCTGGTTCCGCCCGAACCGGGTAGACCGATATTGCTCTACGTTGCAGTACTGGATGGGGCATTCGGTTGTGTTTTGGGACAACATGATGAAATAGGGAGAAAAGAGCAATCTATCTACTATCTCAGCAAGAAGTTCACCCCATACGAGGCTCGGTCTTCCCTGCTAGAACGTACGTGTTGTGCTCTGACTTGGGTAGCTCAGAAGCTGAGGCATTATTTCTGTGCCTATACCACTTAACTTATATCAAGGATTGATCCGTTAAGTACATCTTTCAGAAGCCCATGGGCAAGCTAATCAAATGGCATATCTTGCTGAGTGAATTTGATATTGTCTACGTAACCCAGAAAGCGATCAAAGGACAAGCACTGGCAAATCATCTTGTCGAAAATCCTGTGGGCAGAGAATACGAGCCTCTAAAAACATATTTTCCCGACGAGGAGGTCTCTTTCATAGGAGAAAACATTGCGAAATCCTATTGTGGCTGGAGAATATTTTTCGACGGAGCAGCAAACTTTAAAGGAGTTGGCATATGAGCAGTTCTAGTATCAGAAATAGGCCAACATTATCCGGTGTCCGCCAAACTCAGGTTCCTGTGCACCAATAACATGGCCGAGTACGAAGCCTGCATCTTGGGGCTCAAGCTGGCCATTGACATGAACGTTTAGGAGTTACTAGTGATTGGGGATTCTGACTTGCTCAAACATCAGGTTCGAGAAGAGTGGGCAACCAAGAACTCCAAGATACTCCCATATTTGCATTACGTACAGGAGTTGAGGAAGAGGTTTACAAAGACAGAATTCCGGCATGTTCCCAGAGTTCAGAATGAGTTCGCCGATGTATTGGCAACTCTATCATCTATGATTCAGCATCTAGATAAGAAATTCATTGACCCTATCCTGGTAAAAATCCAGGATCAACCCGCTTACTGTGCTTATGTCGAGGAAGAAGGAGATGGAAAACCATGGTTTCATGACATTAAGAAGTATCTGTCAACAGGAGAATATCCAGAGTGTCCAAACACTACTCAAAAGCGCAGAGAAGGTTATCCAATCACTTCTTTCACAGCGGAGGAATCTTGTATAGGAGGACTCCCAATTTGGGATTACTAAGGTATGTCGAAGCAAAGGAAGCATCCAGGTTATTAGAAGAAGTTCATGCAGGGACCTGTGGTCCGCATATGAATGGTTTTGTCTTAGCCAAGAAAATATTCCGGGCCGGTTATTTTTGGATGACTATCTAGACGGACTACATCCAGTATGTTCGGAAAAGCCATCGTTGCCAGATTCATGCAGACATGATAAATGTGACTCCTAACGAGCTCAATGCAACAAGCTCACCATGGCTGTTCGCCGCTTGGGGGATGGATGTTATTGGACCTATCGAGCCTGCCACATCAAATGGGCACAGGTTAATTCTAGTGGCAATCGATTATTTCACCAAATGGTCGAGGCAACATCATATAAGGCGGTAACCAAGAAGGTCATGATGGACTTTGTGCACGACTGTATCATTTGCCGGTTCGGCATCCCAGAGTCAATCATCACTGATAATGGTTCCAATCTCAACAGTGATCTGATGAAAGCAATGTGTGAAACCTTCAA
Source organism: Nicotiana glauca (assembly GCA_026770625.1). Classification (NCBI taxonomy): domain Eukaryota; kingdom Viridiplantae; phylum Streptophyta; class Magnoliopsida; order Solanales; family Solanaceae; genus Nicotiana; species Nicotiana glauca. Next base: position 40,900 of record MU775177.1, read on the forward strand.
GATCAAGCACAAGAATTCTACACCCTACAGACCTCAGATCAATGGAGTTGTAGAAGCGGCCAATAAGAACATCAAGAAGATACTGAGGAAAATGATCGAAAAACACAAGCAGTGGCGTGAGAAGCTATCCTTTGCTTTATTAGGATACCGTACCATAGTCCACACATCAACTAGAGAAACTCCTTATATGCTGGTTTATGGTACCGAAGCAGTCATCCCAGCCGAAGTTGAGATTCCCTCCCTGAGGATTATGAAGGAAGCGAAACTTGAAGATACAGAATGGGTTAAAAGTCGCTATGAGCAATTAGCCCTTATAGACGGGAAAAGACTAAATGCAGTTTGCCATGGTCAATTGTATCAGAACAAGATATCCAGAGCCTTCAACAAAAGAGTCAAGCCGAGACAATTCACACTGGATTAGCTGGTGTTGAAGAAAATCTTTCCACATCAGGATGAGGCCAAAGGAAAGCTCTCTCCTAACTGGCAATGCCCGTACATAGTTCACCGGGCTCTAATAGAAGGAGCCCTTATACTTGCAGAAATGGACGGAGAAGTTTGGCCAAAACCAATCAATTCAGATGTAGTCAAACGCTATTATCTGTAATCATTATAATTTATGTATGATGTAATTTGAACTACGCCTGACTTGATTCCCGTTTAAGAGGGGATACGCAGGCAGTCCTATGGGTTCAGTCACAATTTAATAAAATTCTCATTCCCCCCCATTATTGGAAACTGGGGCAGAATTTTGAGGAGGACCCTCAAAATTCTGAAGTTGACTTTCAGCCATTCATCGCACGCAGCCGTCAGAAACACCAGCCCAGTAAACTGGGGTAGAATTTTGAGGAGGACCCTCAAAATTCTAGAGCAAAAGAGGTCGCAATATCTTGAACTGCGTCGCAGTCGTCGGTTCATCTAAAAGAAAATTGTTTTTTATTTATTATGTGTTTATATCATATTTTTGAAAGTTATGCATGGATACTATCAGAATTGCGTTGTTTAGAAATGCTACCCTAATGAAAACAGGAGCCGAGTAGGATGAGCAAAGTCCACCGGAAGACGAACTAACCTTCCCCCTTGACAAAACTCATGATCTTTCTTTGAATGCAGGCACCCCAAAACATAGAACCATCAGATTCGGTTATATACTCATATTTTGCAGAAGTACAACTCTTAGAATCATCGCTCACTTACAAGTGCTATCCGCACATGACCTCCCCAACGGTCACAAGGATAATTAACTATCAGTTGTCACCTCTCAGCTAAGAGATTTCATTGCTCTTCACCTTTATTTATTGCATTGCATAATGCTACTTTTCTACCTTCCGAGACTAAGCACTGTCTCTATCTTGCATTTCCTTGCATTGCATAAGGCTACTTTTCTGCCTCCCGAGACTAAGTACTGTCTCCATCTTGCATTTCCTTGTATTACATAAGGCTACTTTTCTGCCTTCCGAGACTAAGCACTGGTCTCCATCTTGCATTTCCTTGCATTACATAAGGCTACTTTTCTGCCTTCCGAGACTAAGCACTGTCTCCATCTTGCATTTCTTTGCATTGCATAAGGCTACTTTTCTGCCTTCCGAGACTAAGCACTGTCTCCATCCCGCATTTCCTTGCATTGCATAAGGATACTTTTCTGCCTTCCGAGACTAAGCACTATCTCCATCTTGCATTTCCTTGCATTACATAAGGCTACTTTTCTGCTTCTGAGACTAAGCACTGTCTCCATCCCGCATTTCCTTACATTGCATAAGGCTACTTTTCTGCCTTCTGAGACTAAGCACCGTCTCCATCTTGCATGGATACTATCAGAATTGCGTTGTTTAGAAATGCTAGCCTAATGAAAACAAGAGCCGAGTAGGATGAGCAAAGTCCACGGGAAGACGAACTAACCTTCCCCCTGGACAAAACTCATGATCTTTCTTTGAATGCAGGCACCCCAAAACATAGAACCATCAGATTCAGTTATATACTCATATTTTGCAGAAGTACAACTCTTAGAATCATCGCTCACTTACAAGTGCTATCCGCACATGACCTCCCCAACGGTCACAAGGATAACTAACTATCAGTTGTCACCTCTCAGCTAAGAGATTTCATTACTCTTCACCTTTATTTATTGCATTGCATAATGCTACTTTTCTACCTTCCGAGACTAAGCACTGTCTCTATCTTGCATTTCCTTGCATTACATAAGGCTACTTTTCTGCCTCCCGAGACTAAGCACTATCTCCATCTTACATTTCCTTGTATTACATAAGGCTACTTTTCTGCCTTCCGAGACTAAGCACTGGTCTCCATCTTGCATTTCTTTGCATTACATAAGGCTACTTTTCTGCCTTCCGAGACTAAGCACTGTCTCCATCTTGCATTTTTTTGCATTGCATAAGGCTACTTTTTTGCCTTCCGAGACTAAGCACTATCTCCATCCCGCATTTCCTTGCATTGCATAAGGCTACTTTTCTGCCTTCCGAGACTAAGCACTGTCTCCATCTTGCATTTACTTGCATTACATAAGGCTATTTTTCTGCTTCTAAGACTAAGCACTGTCTCCATCCCGCATTTCCTTGCATTGCATAAGGCTACTTTTCTCTTCCGATACTAAGCACTGTCTCCATCCTGCATTTCTTTACATTGTATAAGGCTACTTTTCTGCCTTTCGAGACTAAGCACTGTCTCCATCCTGCATGGCTGAAATATCACCACCTCTTATTTGCATCGGCTGAAATACCGCCAGCCTTATTTAAATCTTGCATGGCTGAAACATCGCCAATTTTGTTTAAATCCCTCATATCGGTTGAAAGATCACCAACTGCATTCAAATCGCTACATCGGTTGAAAGATCGCCAGTTTATATTTAAACCTCTGTCGGTTGAGATATTACCATTTGTATTTATGATTTATATCGGTTGAAACATTGCCAACCTTATTTAACTCTCTACATCAGTTGAAAGATCACCAGTTTATATTTAAACCTCTATCGGCTGAAATATCACCATTTGTATTTATGGTTTATATCGGCTGAAACATCGCCAACCTTATTTAACTCTCTATACCGGCTGAAAGATTGCCAGTTTAAATTTAAACCTCTGTCGACTAAAATATCGCCATCTATATTTACGCTTTACATCGGCTAAAAGATCGCCAAATCCTGCATCTCATGGGCTGAAATATCGCCAAACTGTCCAAGGGCGTCACTGTTCGGAGGCATCATTCTCATATCCCAAGAACGCCATGCCATGGCGTGAGGACCCCGCTTTATATTCCGCACATCATTATTCAAAGGCATCATGGTTCGGAGGCACCATTGTCATAGCCCGAGAACGTCATTTCATAGCCTGCGAATCCTTTATTATGCGCTTCATGGCCCAGGACGTCATGGTCTGAGGACGTCATCCTAAACGTCCAAAGATAGCATTCATGATCCAATGGGAACTTGCATCACGTTTAAATTCTGCACGATATGCTTGTATTATTCAATTGTAGGTACATCAGCTGGCAACGGCCATTACAGCAGGAGCGATATCGCTCCATTTCTCACAACCCATCAGTCCCTGACCATCCTTCCCAACCTAAATATTGCGTTCGTCTTTTTCAAAACCTCCATCGGAATATTCCGTCGATGTATACCGTCGATGTATACCGGAGAACATTTTGGTGAGTAATTTATTTCCATCCTCATATTTACATCGCAATGTAATTAAGGTAATTTTTGCATAGTTTTTATAAATTTATTTGATACTTTTAAGCTAAATTACATAAAATTGTAATTATAGCCTATATTACGATTAATAGCGTTTTATAATTATAAAGTTATTTCCAGTATTTTTGGATTGATTTTTATATATTGTTAATTAGTTCGGTCCTTTCAATTTGTTTTTAAAATCATTTTACTATTTTTTATAAATAAAAAGGGTAAAATTGGCTATTTAACGTGTAGCCCATTTACATATCAATTATAGCCACATTATAGCCCCAGTTTTATTCAATGAAACCAACCCATTCCCATTTGTGCCCAACCCGTAACCCAATTCAAAATGACTCGTCCAGTCCCTACTATTGATCCAGGCCGTTGATCATTTTGTTCAACGGCCATAAATCATCCTGACCTTTTTTAACTTCAAGTGACTAACCCTAACCCCTCATTTCCCATCTCCCAGCTGCCTCTGAATCCCTCCTCTCTCAGTTCTCTCTCAACTCCCCCTCAAACCATAGTCGCTTTCTACCATCTCCACCCTTAAACTCACCGGAGTCCATGGCTTCTCAGGCCATGGACAACCTATACTCACCTCCTACGGCTCCTACATGCCTGATGCTCGAAGGTTCAAGGCCAAACTTCGAGGTTCTTCTCTCATACCTTCACCGATTCGAGGATTCCGACCACCTCCGACCTTGCTCCAGTGGCTCTTGGTCTTCTGAGCCTGTTTCTGACCTTATCCAACTTAGATCGGACCTTTTCCAAGCCTTTCTCGCCCTGGGGTTTTTCTGAAACCCTAACTATTTGAGGTTTTCTCTGATTTTCTCAGATCTATTGTGTATCCTTGCTCTATTTGAGTTTTTGAACGATTTTCCCAACTTTTCTTTCAAAAATTACTTTCAAAGGTTACTTTTTCCCGATTTAGGGTTTTCTGAAAATTTTCGAAATGTTTCTCTGACTTTTCTCTGCCTTTCATTTGTGTGTATTTGTCTGTTCTTATGTTTTCTTTCCTACCACGCATGTTCTTCTACTGTGTTCTTATGTTTTCCCTTTATCACGCATGTTCTTCTACTGTGTTCCATTATTTCTTCTATTGTGTTTTCTATGCTATGTTCTCACATGCTTCCCCACTATGTTCTGCTATTTTTCTGATATGCTTCGCCTATTGTATCCTTCTACCATGTGCTTAAGTGTTCACTGTTTTCTATTCTGCTTTAGCTATTTTAAGTTTCTTCTAAAAGACCTGTTTAAAACATGCTTTCTTGTACTCTTATTATGCTTCGAATCAGTTTCTTCACTATATTTGCTTTGAAATTTCTACTATACTTGTTTGTTTTCTCATAAGTCTCTGAAGGATATCTCTGAGCTTGTTTCAACTACTTTCCTCTTCGCCTCTGTATTTGGTTAAAGGCGGAAACCCTAGAATTTGGGGGTTCTGCAAAGGTTTAATCTTGTGATTAAACTAGGGTTTATAGAACCCTTGACTCTTTCAGACTAAGTTCTGAGTCTCTGAACTAGGTTCGAACTTCTTTGTTTGTATACAATTTTGATTCTCCTACACTAAACTCATTCGTTGAATAGCATGATAAATTCTTTCGTGTTTAAGCATGTGTGTATGCTTTATATGTGTGATGAATCCTGCTCTTTAAAAGGTTTTCAAACCTATGATTGAATGAGAATCCTTTTTAGGTATAATTGATTCTTACTGATCTTCCTTAAGTAAAACCTTTTCTTTACCTTTTTTGACTGGGTTCATTTATATAAAATCTTTGACTTTTGATTTGCCGGTTGTTAACTGATTCCTTTGCCTTGTTTGTACGAACCGTGTATTGTCAAGACCTTGTCCTTAAATAGACCTTTATGTACTTACCCCTATTATACTACCTTACACAAAGTGTTTGATTAATTTAGTTCCTTAATTAGTTTTACCGTTTGAAATCAGAATCTCTTAATTAAAGGGAAACCTTGTGTAATTGATTGACAATCGATTTTCAAACTATTCTCTTACCTTATTTCTGCCTGCCTTCTACACTATAAAAAGCACGACCTCCTTTTCACAAACACACTTTCAATACACAACTGAATACACTTCAAACTTCACACTTATAATTCTTACTACCTCTTCTGAACTTTCTTGTCTGCACTCTGGCTTTCACAAGACTACTGCTTTCTTTTGCTTGTCTCTTTTAAAACTGGTATGTCTTAATTCAATTCCCAGTATCCCAATGTGTTTGATTATAGTTTTTATATCTGTATTTTACTTCCTGCAAAAATTGACATGCTCATATGCTACTGTTTGCTTTACTTGTAAACATTTTCTCCATATCCCATTACCCTCTATATGTTTATAAGTGGGGATTCAGGGCATGGCAACATGAATTGTTGTCCATGAATTGAATTTTGACCACAAGTAAGCTGAAGGGTGTGCAGTATTTTCCATTGTTGAGCATGCCCTTTGCCTACACTTTCCCTGTATTTTGCTTCTATTACGAACCCCATATCCCTATTCCCCTATGTATGCTGAGTTAAGGTATAGCCTCGCAGCATGCCAATTGTTGTCCAAGGCTGAACCTGACCTTCAATAGGTCCTAACTCCTAAATTTACAATGACAAGCTGGTAAGGGGTATGCCGGCACTTCAAATTGCTGGGCATGACCACCAGCTTACCATTTCCCTTCCCTGCACTTACACTTACTCCTAGCTTCTAAGGTCTGCCCCCTCCTACGAGCCTTGCCTTGGGACCTTGAGTCCCCTCTGAACTTGGACATTTTGAGGGCTGGCCCTTCCATACTGCACTATAAATCAATTTTGCAAGGATATTTGGGGTGTAAACATTGCCTGGAGTTCTTGAAGCTCCTTGGAACTTTGACACATCCCAAATAAGAGAAAGGCTTTGAAAATCTGATCCCTAAAAGTTGGTTTATCTCATATTATTAGATTCTGAGTCTAAATTAGGCTAATTAGATGTAGATGTAATCATTGATGTAAATTTTACTTTCTTTCTGATTCATTTGGTCTGTAATAATTTGGTAATAACTTATGTTAGAAAAGGGGAGGGTCACTTATGTATTCATATGGGTAGACAACATGCTTATAGGAATTACTATTCTGCACTTATACATTCATGTAGAAATCCTGCCTATAAGTTGTTACATTACTACATTTGAAATCCTGCCTATAAGTTATTGCATCAATACATATAAGATCATGCCTATAAGTTTCTGCATATAGAAATCATGCCTATAGGATATTTACTCTTTCAAATTCTGCATTTCACATAGAAATCATGTCCATATGATTATTACTTTCAAACTCTGCATTTTCACGTAGATACCATGTCTATAGGATATTTACTCTTTCAAATTCTGCATTTCACATAGAAATCATGTTCATAGGATTATTACTTTCAAACTCTGCATTTTCACGTAGATACCATGTCTCATAGGTTTTTCTGCACCTTGTATAAATACCATGTCAATAAATTGATGTCGAAGCTCTATATGTTGCATAGATAATATGCCTGCAAGACTCCCTGCATTTTGCATGTGCATCTGTCACTAGGCAAGCCTGCTTATAGGAATTAAAATTACTAATTACATATAGATGACCTGCCTTTAGGACCTTTGCATAACAGTAAATAGTGGTAAAATCAGTAGCACCTAGAAAGCATGCCCATAGGAGTAATCAATTAAACTTGAATCGCCCACTCGCTCCCAAGTATAAAATCAATGGTAATTTGTCTAACACTCGCAAGACTTATGATCTTGTAACCAACAATTCTTTTCAGCAACCAGTTTATTCTTATCGTCTCTGAATTGATAGATGTCATTCCTATAGATCCCGTTTAACACACAGGCAAATGGTTAAGTAATTAATTAACTGTCAGTTTTCGACAACTATATCTAAGCAGGATTGATTTGGACTCCCTATCTAGGCAATATGCGGTACATCAATTCTTCCCACGCTAATTTTAATCAGGGACCTAAACAGTATGTGTAAGACATGCTAAACAATTCGTTTCTTTAAGTGAGAAGGCCTACTTGATCCTTTAGTAGTTCTTATTTCCTATTAACTTCTTTATGTGTTTTGGTTGTCGCCCTAGAATTTTACCTTTTGAAACCTCTGAAAAGCCAAGCTCCCTCCTTTTTAGGATTAGTAGTCCTAAACACCTCCGGGATTGATAAATGGGATGGGTAATAGCATGCAGTAGGTAACGATACCATTCCGCGCTTAATACCTTAATGGGTTGGGAAGGGTAGACATGGAGATGATGATCACACGATAACACCATGCGTACAATTGGCTACCGGTGTTGTGTGGATGATCCATGTGTTTTACAAACCTAGGACCACTTTCCTTTATGTGACTTTGTAAAATATCAATAAGATTCTGTCTTTGTTTTCGCTACCCCAAACTCCCTCTTTAATTGTACTGCATTATTCCTTTTCTCCTAAAATTTTTGGTTTATTCATGTCTCGATTAATTTTCTACATTTAAGCCCTCCCTCAAACGAATTGTGGAACCATCTCGACCTTAATTTTCACATGCTTATCACGTATCTATTTGCAACCCTTATTTGTGGAATTATTTGGGTACTTATTTGCATTAAAGTCACAACATAGCATGGCCGGGAACCATACTAGTGGATCTTGAGGGGTGCCTAACACCTTTCCCTCGAGATAATTTCTAGCCCTTAAACTCTGGTTTTCAAAAATTCAAACTCTTAGTGTCCTAATGCACTTAATCATTAGGTGGCGACTCTTCAAATCCAAAAACCCAAAATCCCAAACGGGAATAGAGTTGTCTTCCCAAATATCGTAAACCCAATTTCGCGAGAAAAATGGGGCGCCGACAACTATCCCTCAGAATCTGAAGAACCACTCTAAGGTGCTGCTCTTGCTCCTCCTGGCTGCGGGAGTATATCAATATATAATCAATGAACACTATCACGAATGAATCCAAATAAGGCCTAAACACTCGGTTCATCAAGTCCATGAAATATGCTGGGGCATTTGTCTACCCGAATGACATAACCAAGAACTCAGCCCGTACCAAGTGCGGAAAGCTATTTTAGGGACATCGGATGCCCTAATCCTCAACTGATGGTAGCCAGATCGCAAGTCAATCTTGGAAAATACCCTGGCACCCTGAAGCTGGTCAAACAAATCATCAATCCTCGGCAGTGGATACTTATTCTTGACTGTTACCTTGTTCAATTGTCGGTAATCAATACACATCCTCATTGAACCATCCTTCTTCTTGACAAATAACATCGATGCACCCCAAGGTGAGACACTGGGTTGATGAAACCCTTCTCAAGCAAATCCTGCAACTGTTCCTTTAGCTCCTTCAATGCAGAAATCAATATATCTGTCAGGTGGCATACCCGGCAGGTCTGAAGGAAAAACATCTGGGAACTCACAAACAACGGGCACAGAATCGATAGAGGGAACCTCACACTGGAATCCCGAACATAAGCTAAATAAGCCAAACACCCTTTCTCGACCATACGCCGAGCCTTCAGATACGATATAACACTGCGGGTAGAATGACCAGGAGTCCCCCTCAACTCTAAACGAGGGATACCCGGTAAAGCTAAGGTCACAGTCTTGTCATTGTGAGCACGTGATTTTTACCCCAAGTAAAAGAATTCCAAAATCAAAATAAATAACTTTTGGTTACGATATTTCCAACTCGTGTGAAATACCAGTGTTGGTTAATTGGATGAATAAAGAGAAAAAGGGAATTAATTAGGAAAATGCCATTAAAAATTATAGAACAAATACTAGGAAATTTAGAAAATAGATATAAAATAATAATAATAAAATAATATAAATAATAAAATACATCAGAAAATAACAAAATAAATACAAAATTGAAAAATACAAAAACAAAGTAAAATACTAAAATACAAATACAATACAAAAATTGGGCC
>MU775184.1:3929-21940 GCA_026770625.1 Nicotiana glauca
ATTTTCCTAAACAGTTACATAGCCTCTCGTAGATAAATACAGACGTCTCCGTACCAATCAGCGAGACTCTAATAAACCGGCATGTGTCCCGCGACTCCTATGAACCTAGAGCTTTGATACCAACTTGTCACGACCCTAGTTCACCAATTGTGAACACGTTATGACGTCACCTAGTCTTCACGACCAGGTAAGCCTAACACATTGCGAAATTTGTAATCAAAACTAAATAACATGAGTAATGTATACAGTTACCGCCTGACACATACACTATAATACCAAATACTGAAATAACCTCCAAGACCCGAAAACCCACGGGCAACACAGGCTATAAGAAATCTTACGCTGCTCTAATCACCAGAATAGTCTAATACAAAGAAGGATTGAAATAACATCTAATAACTATGGGCAAAATAAGAATGAGACTGTGCGGATCTGCGGTCGTAGCAGATGTATACCTCAAGTCCCCAATACGCTCCCTGACAGCTACTGATGGTACGACTGCTGAGACGCACTTGGATCTGCACATGAAAAACATGCGCAGAAGAGGTGTGAGTACACCACAGCGGTACTCAGTAAGTGCCAAGTCTAACCTCAGTTGGGTAGTGACGAGGAAGGTCAGGGCCCTACTGAGGCAAAACATAATAAATAATAATATAACGGAAACAATTTAAATAAAGTCTACCGCGAGATTCTAAACCAGACAAATAAGGAAGAACAACAATAAAAAGCAAAGGTAACAATACAAGGAATATTGCTCTCATCGAGGAATAGTAGTCGGGGATCTCTTGGTATCCCGATCCGCATCATATACACTGGGGATATCTTGGAATCCCGAGGATCTCTTGGTATCCTCAATAAGTATGTCGGGGATCTCTTGGTATCCCGAGGATCTCTTGGTATCCTCAATAAGTATGTCGGGGATCTCTTGGTATCCCGAGGATCTCTTGGTATCCTCAATAAGTATGCCAGGGATCTCTTGGTATGCTCAATAAGTATGCCGGGGATCTCTTGGTATCCTGAGGATCTCTTGGTATCCTCAATAAGTATGCCGGGGATCTCTTGGTATCCCGCACCCTAAATCCATAATATATCAAATGCAGGGGGATCTCCCAGAAAGCTGTCCCGCAGTCCCAATTTAAAAACACAATGACAACAACTCATAACTCCAGAATAATTACTAAAACCAGTACAAGTAGCTGAAATTCCTAGCCTAACATGCGTCACAGAGTATGGTCAGTGCAGTTAAACAATTAAGCAGATAAGTCAGCAAATCACTTAAACAATTAAGTCAGCTAAGCATTTAAGCAAATAGTTCAGCACAAGCTTAAACTTATAGTCTAAAATAAACTAGTAAATAGGAAATCTCAATTTAAATACTTCAAGTAGAAACAGGTTTGCAATAACTATTTCAAGTACGCACTCGTCACCTCACGTACAAGGCACTCAAATATCAAGTAGCAAATGCTAAGGGAAAAGGTCCCCCACATAAAGTTAGACAAGCCACTTACCTTGAACCGGTGCGAAATCAACTAGGGAACGATGCCCTTGCCACGAGTATCCGACTCCGAGTGGCCAAAATCTATTCAAACCAATTTCATATTGTAAATAATATATCAATTAACTGATTCCACTAATAAAATCAAAACTAGGGTGCAAAAATAGGTAAAATGACAAAAATGCCCCTCCAGCCAACGTTTCGGAATCAAATAATTTTTACATTTTCAGAACCCTCGTACTCTCACGAGTCTAACCATATATAAATCTCCCAAATCGGAGGTCAAATGCCCCCTCAAATCCTCACAATAAGGTCTAAGAACTTTACCCCAATTTCATTTAAAAATCCGAAATTAAAGTTGAATCTGAGGTTAGATTAGTGAGTATTAATCATAAGGGAGTAAGGAATCGTTACCCAATCGTTGCCTCTGAAAATCGCTCCAAAATTCGCCCTTGCCCCAGCTCAAAAATTAATTTTCACAATTATGAAATTAAACCCTCGATATTTCCTATTTCTGCCCAGGCGTTTCCGCTTCTGCGGACAAGGGACCACTTCTGCGGTCCCGCTTAAGCGTAAAAATAACAGCTTCTGCGGTTTCTCATTAAGGGGACAAATTTCGCTTCTGCGGACACATGACCGCTCCAGCGGTCCCGCTTCTGCTGAAAATGACCGCTTCTGCGGTCTATGAGGGGAAGCCTTAAAATCGCTTCTGCAATTAACAAGCCGCTTCTGTGGCTCCGCTTATGCGGAAAATATTACGCTTCTGCACAAGTTGGAGGGAAGCCTAGCTTCCGCTTCTGCGGTGCCCAGGTCGCTTCTGCGACTCCGCTTACGCGGCTCCAAAGTCGCTTCTGCGGCGTCGCTTATGTGGATAACAGACCGCTTCTGCGGTCTCAGAGGATGAGGAGCTTTATCTCTTCTGCGGCGCAAGGCCGCTTCTGCGGAACCGCTTCTGCGGTTCTCAAGCCGCAGAAGCCAAAACAACAGAAGCCTGCTGCAATTTCCTTCTAACTTCCAAAAATTAACCTGTTGAGCATCCGAAATCATCCCGGGACCCCCGGGAACCCAACCAAAAACACCAATACCCCATAATACCTTATTCGAACTTGTAATAATCCTTAAATCGCCCAAAACAACGCAGGAAACCCGATAAAATCAAGGATTCAAGCCTAAGAACTTCAAACTCTAACAAAAAACGCTTTCGATCAAAAACCTAACCAAACCTCGTCCGAATGACCTGAAATTTTGCACACACATCCCAAATGACATGACGGAGCTAGAGAAACTTCTGGAATTCAAATCCGACCCTCGGATCAAAAACTCACTATCTGACCGGAAACTTCAAAAATTCAAACTTCGGCATTTTAAGACTAAAAGAGCTACGGACCTCCAAATAGCATTCCGAACATGCTCCCAAACCCGAAATCACCTAACGGAGCTAACGGAACCATCGGATTCCCATTCGGAGGTCGTCTTCACACTGTCCCAAATACAGACTATTTTCCAACTCTTAAGCTCTCGTTTAGGGACTAAGTGTCCCAAAACACTCCGAATCCTAATACCGAATGTCCTGGCAAACCAAAATAGCAGAAATGAACTTAGGGAAAGCAGTTAATGGGGGATCGGGGCATAAATTCCAAAAATGATCGGCCGGGTCGTTACAGTTTTCTTCATAATAGACCCACTAGCTCCTCCCTTCACCATCGAACTCGCCTGAAAATGCACACACGCACCAGAGACCTCCTCCCTTCTCAACCATGCTACCAACGACATTGTTCTGAATAAATGACCATAGCCCTACCTCCGTCAGAGTCTGGTAAACCAGCACCCATGGCTTGAAACCACCGTGAAACACCAGTAACATTAACTTAGCTCCTCCCTTAGACCATCGAAACACCACCCAAAATGGCCATAAAAATCATTTCTGAAGCTTGATGGGTTACAGTCCAAAAACAACAGTGAAGATCTAATATTTTTTGCCGGAGTTTAAAGCAGAGTTCGAGAGGTCCTTTTCAAGTTCATGACGAGGTTTCCGGCGCAGTCAGATTTTGCGTTCAATCTTATCGGCATATCTTCTCACTTTTCTTTGTAAGCCAACTGGAGGTTCCTACTTGGCATATTCATAAATCTTGAAAAAGAAATGTTCATGTTTCACTTTCATTTTATTATATTACTGTGCTTATTAATACCTGATTTGGTCTTGTGAAGTTCATGTACTGTTTGTTGAGCTTTCGTTTTAATTGATTAATTGCTTGCTTAATTAGAAGATTTCTCTTACTCATGTGTTCATGTCATTCTCTCGTTAAAGTTACACGTAAAAAAAAATAGTTTAAGTATTTGGTAAATAATTTGTTTAAGGCATTTTGGGTACGTGATGATGGTTTAGATAAATCAATTTCCATTTCTATTTAGTTGTGATTTGCAAAGTAATGTGTGGGAAAAGAAAATTTTGAAAGGTTTTTTTTATTAAGTTATTTCTTTTAGCTTTAACAATTAAGTCGTACCCTCCTTTTACAAAAACTTTTTACATAAATCATGGCCCTCACTTAATTAATTATCTTTAATTCAACCTTAGAATTTGAGGCGTGCCATTTAGCAAACTGCATGGCCCTCATAAAAATACAAACGCATAGTTGCTTTGGGCGCGTATTTTAATAACCTACTTTCCTAAACTTGAGTGCCCATTTATGTGAACCAAATTCAAATCTTAATGATGTTAAAATATGTCAAAAACCATGGGTGCATTTATGTGACGTGGTTCGAGACGTGTTTTAATAGCGTTGCAATTTTCTCTAAAAATGAATTAAAGCGGTTAAAGTTAAAATTTGCACATAGGTTCATAATTATTTAAAATCAGATAATTTAAGTCGAATATAACAGTTGAGCGACCGTTCTAGAACCACGGAATCCGGAAATGCCTAACACCTTCCCCAGGTTAATAGAATTCCTTACCCGGATTTCTGGTTCGCGGACCGTTAAATAGAGTTATTGTTTTCCTCGATTCGGGATTCTAAATCGGTGAATTGGGACACCATAAATCTCCCAAGTGCGACTCTGAATCTCTTAAATAAACAATCCATTTCGATTGTCCTTTAATTAGAAAAACTCCTTTATACCCTTCCGGGGGTGTAGTAGAAAAAGAAGGTGTGACAGCTCTGGCGACTCTGCTGGAGACAAGAACCCAGAACTTCAGTTCATGATTCAACAATTCGAGCTAGTAATAATTGTTGTATTTGGCTTTGTTTATTATCTGATATTTTTACATGTTGGGCTTAATGTGCAAAATGATGCTTTTACCGCTTTGATATTATTTGAACTGTACATATAAACTGTTACGAAACCCTTCTCTTCCTATCTTTGGGGATGTGCTCGCTGGTCGAGACTCCCTATTCTTTTAGTGTCATACCTTGAAATAAGAAAGAGGCTCGGACAAGTTACAAAGCCGGATGATCTTTCGGGTCGCCGGTACGTAGCCCCCTCCTCAACTCGAGTTGTCCGCTCGGGTACACAGTCTAAAACAAATACCCAGGTTTTGAACCTAGAATAACTCAGCCTCATGCCGGATTCCTAGTAGGAGCGCTTTCTTGCATCATGTGCATTTTGACTTTGGGGACTCAACACAGTGTTGGGTCCGTCTAAGATAGGTGCACCCAAAATAACAGACCATCTTGATGCATCATATGTGCTACAAGCTGCATTTATTCAAGGGTAAAAGGGTGATTTGGCGGACCAATGATAGTTGTGGGCAAATGAAAAAGAAAGAAAAAGAAAAAAAAAAAAGTGAAGTGTGAACATAAAGCAAGTTGGGCCCAATTATGTTGTTAAAAAAAGAGCTTGAAAATTCAAAAAAAAAAAAAGATTTTGCACTTTTTCATCATTTTCCGAAAATCAGAAAATCAAAAAAAAAAAGAGAAAAAGAAAATCCAAAAAGATTTTGCATGTTTCATCATTTTTCAAGAAAAAGCAAAAAAAATATATGTTTTATCTAAATTAGTTGTTTTCTTATTTCTTGCCCGTATCAAATTTGCCCGAACTACGCATACCTGATTCTCGTCTTTTGGGGCATGATACGTAGGCAACCCACATAGGGTCCGGTCTTCCTAGTAAATCTTAGATTCTTGGCTTCGCGGGGTCTTAGCCAAATCTTATATTTTTATCCGCATAGGTTAATTTTTGAAAAACTATTGCAACCATATCTTGCATGTGTCTAGCTGGGAATGTTATTGTCTCACATAGTGTTGGTTTAAGTTTTCTCAAATAGGTGTAGATTTATTTACCGGAGTTTGAGCATAACAGACACCTAGGGACCATCCAGGCAGGATCACTCATTCAAAACTTGTTTAAGAAGATTTGTCATTTTTTATTTTTATGTTTTGAATTTGTTTTCTTTTTATATCGTCTTTT
Source organism: Nicotiana glauca (assembly GCA_026770625.1). NCBI lineage: Eukaryota > Viridiplantae > Streptophyta > Magnoliopsida > Solanales > Solanaceae > Nicotiana > Nicotiana glauca. The sequence continues at coordinate 9,829 of MU775184.1, forward strand.
ACCTTTAAGTTTTGTAATGTATAGTAATGTCGAGTGTAATAAATCAAAAATCCAAAAAAAAAAAAGAGATTTTGCGTTTTATATTTCCGTTAGAAATTTTCTTTAGAAATGAAAAATTTCTTTGAGGTGGTTTTTCTTAGGAAATTAATATCTAGAACTCAAAAACAAAAAAAAAATGCTTTTACATTTCCTGTAGGATACTAGAACTAAAAATTACAAAATATGATTTTTCTCTTTTGGTATCTCTTTACGAGTTTTCTTTAATATATTAATTCCAAAAGCCAAAAAGATTTTTGTTTGAGGTTCCTCTTTGGAAATTAATGAAAAAAATAAAATAAAAAAACTTTTTATTTTTACTGGAACTTTAGGACATTGTACATAATAGGAAAAAGAAACATACTTTTTCTTTGGTTTATTTTCAGAGTTTCTCCCTTAGGTAATTAAAAATTTTAAATCCAAAAATATTATTTTTATCTTGTTCATATCTTGTTTTGAAATCTTTCCTCAAGATATGAAACAAAAATTCAAAATAGTTTTTCTTTGGTTTGATTTTAGATTTTCTTCTTAAAAAAAAGTCAAAAATATTTTTCTCTTCTAGGATTTTTCATTAATAGAGTATTTTTTCCAAAAAAAAATCCGTTAAGCTTGAGTTTTGAATAGGTATAGAACATTAAGTCTAGAAAATTCAAAAAAAAAAGGATTTGCTTCTTTTCTCATCAGAGTAGTCATTAAGGTAAAAAAAAGGAGAATGTTAGTTTGTTTACTTTATTCTCGATCATCCAGAACTACGCAAAGATCTGATTCATGCAGGGTCATGATACATAGGCAACCTACATATGATTCGATCGAATTATTTTTTATTTTTATTATTAAAAGGAAAAAAAAGAGAAAAAAATGGAAAAAAGAAAGGAAAAAGAGAGAAAAGGAAAGAAAAGATGGTGAAATTATGGGAGGTGGGAAATGAGAGGAAAGAAAATAGTGATAATTAGAAGGGAAAAGAGGAAGGAAAATGACCAAGCAAGTGCTGGAAAAGCAAAAAAAGGAGAGGATTGAAATGAACAAATTGGGATGATGCAAACTGACCTTCGTACCTTCGAAGTCATTTTAGAACCGATAATTATGGCTAGGTGCATTGCATTAAATATTTTTAGTTGTTAAATGCCCTAACGCTAACATGATGACTTCATTTTGTTCTCCTCATTATAGCAGAAGGGTGGTTGGTTTGTGATTCTTAAGGTAACTCGTCCATACAACACAAGGTCAAAGGGCAAGGTAGCCATGGCTAGCAAAAACTTGGGCACATGAGTTGTTGACCCGTCAAGGGAGTTTGTGGAGCCGGAGTTTGAATTGAAAGAGGAGGTCCAAAGGGTGAAACAGCAGATGGCAGAAATGTATCAGTCTTGGATCAGGGGGCATTCTCCACCTTCATTCCCCACTAACTACATTGAAAACCCTGCAACTATCCCACCACTATCACAAATCCAGATTCCCACTGTTGTTGATATCTCCCCACAACCTTTTCACACTCTACCCACCAAAATCACCTCATATACCGCTCCTTTAGCCATTCATGCTCTTGCAGCTCCTCCACCAGCTATTTTTCCTCGATACTCTAACGAGACAGTGTTCATAATCCCCGATGCCCAACACTATGCTCCAAAACCAACTTTTAAAGTCTCGGATCCATACTCTCACGCTTCTCATTTTGAGGCTCCTAGTGAAACTAAAAAGCCTGGTAAGACAGTGGAGCAAGATGAGATATCCAGGAAGGTGAAAATCTTAGAGCAATCTTTAAGAAGCATGCAAGGGATAGGGAGCCATATGAGTGTGGCTTACAAAGACTTATGCTTGTTTCCCGACGTCCAACTGCCTGTTTGGCTTAAGACGCCAAAGTTTGATTTATATTACGGGCACTGAGATCCCGTGGCTCCTTTGAGAGGTTACTGTAGTAAGATGAGAGGCGTTGGTGGGAAGGACAAATAAATGATGGCATATTTCAGTCAGAGTCTGAGTGGGGCAGCTTTGGAGTGGTACACCCGCCAAGATGCTAAGAAGTGGTACACGTGGGTTGACATGGTTTAAGCCTTTACCAGGCACTTTCACTATAATATAGAAATTGTGCTAGATCGCAGGACCCTTGCCAAGATGGAAAAGAAGCCTAATGAAAGCTTTAGGGAGTACGGGCTCAGATGGAGAGAGCAAGCTGCCAGAGTTGATCCCCCGATGAAAGAAAAAGAGATGGTCGACTACTTTCTTCAAGATCAAGAACCAACTTACTTTGGGCATTTGATCACAGTTGTGGGTAGGCCTTTTAATGATGTGATAAAAATGGAAGAGATGGTAGAAGATGGGTTGAAGTCAAGCAAGATCATGAACTATTCTACTTTAAAAGTAATAACACAAGCAATTCAGAACGACACGGGAAGTTTGCTGGGTTAGAAGGAACACGATGATGTTGCCATGGTTGTTTTAGAGTCACGACATGGTCCAAAGGGTCCGCCTCACCAATATACCCAGCCCCAAATCCAACCCCAAACCTATCCACGAGCTCCACATAATTCACCTCAATATTATCCCCCGAACAATGTCCAGTCATATGTCCAACCACCAAGTCACTCCCTATGGAGAGCACCAGCACCGCATAATGCATTCTTGCCTTCACAACATTTTTTAGCATCCAACAACCCTAGAAAACAGGGGCAGGGAAGAGAACAAAGGAAAAGAAATAGTTTCACGCTAATTGGGGAGTCCTACACAAGCTTGTTTGAAAAGTTAAAGCATGTTGGCCTAATTGAGCCGCTCCTCGGCTATACTCCAAACCCATATGCAAAAGGCTTTGATTCTACTGTACGATGCATGTACCACTCAAATGTCCAAGGGCATAGCATTGAAGATTGTCGTTCTTTTAAAAGAGAAATAGAAAGAATGATTCAAGAAGGGGTCATTGTGATCAATGACAGTGACAGGGAGCACGCAAATCCTCTTGGGAACTTGTTGACTGAAGTTGATGATATTGAGGTTGGTAATGGTCTTGGAAACATTGATGCAGAGCTTAGTGGCTAAGATGTCGTGCTTGGTATTTGGAAAGACACCCCATTTCTTGGTCAGCCGGAGAGGAGTTTTGGTGGTTTAATTTGTTGTCATTTCTATTGTTCGGGTTATTTTTAGTGTTGTAATCCGGATACTGTCTTGTGACTCAAACCCTTCTATCCTTTTATTTTTCCTAGTTTGTTTAGTCGTAGTAGCTCGTTTAGTGTTGTCTAGGTTTTTCCCAAGGTTGTAACCCCAGTTTAGTTTTCTTGTTTTGTTGCTCAAACCCTTTCACCATCTGTCTAATGCAATTTTCTATTTTCTGTTATTTCTAGTCATTTTTGTTGCGTTCTCTTTTCCTTTTATAGTTCTTTTCATGTTGAATCTAGTGACATGACATGCACTCGTAATTCTCAGTCTGGTTTTAAAAGTCAGTTTAGTCATGAAGCAATGAAACAATTTTGAAGATGCAGGGATATTTGAGGGAAATAAGTGAAGGCATTTTGAGATCACTTCGAACCCAAATTGTGTGAAACTGGGGTAGATAGAACGTAAACAAAACCTTATTGAAATGTATCATGCCGCATCGGGTTGAAGCTAAAGGTGAGTTTGCCCAAATTAACAGGGGTCGTTCATGGTAATGAGAGTGAGAGTGTTGTCCAAAGGTGCTTTGTAGTTAATAGATGTAGAAGGCAAATGTGTGGGTATGGTTATCAAGTATGGTACAATCAAAAGATGTTACAAATGTTTTCCTTGGTTTGTTTAATTGTATGGTTTGTACTTGGTATGTTTTGAAGATTGGAATGACGGAGGCATTTTGTTCTGCTATCTAAACACTTTATATTTCGTTACCCCTTTAAGCCTTATTCATTTTCTTTCATAACACTCTTTAGGAATCAGTAGAAAAGATCAGAAATACAAGCGTGAAAGATAAGTAAAGGAAAAAGAGAGAGAAAAAAAAGAATGAAAAGAGAAAAAAAAAGATAAAAAAAAAAAGAGAAAAAAATAAAGAAAAAGAAAGAAAAAAAGAAGAAAATGAAGAAAAAAAGAAAGAAAAGAAGAAAAGAAAAAGAAAAGAAAAAAAAGAAAAGAAAGAAAAGATCACAACAACAAAGCAATTTCTATGACATGAACTACGTTCGACCTGATTCCTTTTAAGGATACGCAGGCAGCCTCACGGTTCGGTCCCATCAAAATAAAAATCCAAAAGCCCCCAAGCGAAGAAACTGGGGCAGAAGTTGTAATTATGTAAAAAAGATGATTATGAAAGTTGTAAGTTTGAACCCATTCAAGATGTTTTGAGACTTTGTGATACCATTTATTTCTCACCCTATCCAAAAGCCCACATTACGGTCCAAAGAAAGACCTTCCGATCAGTCTTCAAGAGATGCCCAAGTCAAGCGAGTAGAGGTGAATCGCATCAGGGGCAACATTCCGGTCCAAACAAGGAAAATGAAAAATGAGAGTCTTATTGGTGAAAACCCTCACGGGCATAGTAAGGCGATGAAAGTTGAGAGAAATAAAAAATGAGAGAGTCTTATTGGTGGAAACCTTCACGGGCACCCTAAGGCGAATGTAAGTTGAGAGATGAACAAATGAGAGGGGCTTGATTGTGAAAACCATTCGGGCACTACAAGTCAAGTAAAGATTGTGAATCAGATTGGGTAAGCGAAGCATTGAAGCCTAGTTTCATGGCAAAAAGGTACGACAAGAGCTGAACATCTGATTTGCTTAACAGAATAGGCCGCAGGTGCATGTCATGGTCATTAGAGTTGGTATCCATATCTGATAGGTTTCTACTTTGTAGTTTTCTTGTTAGGAATCATCTCTTTCCTTTACTATGTTCCTTTTGTCTTGTTTACTACCTCTTCCTAAGTCTGTTTGGTCCGAATAAGTGAGAAATGACTTCAAAATTTGCCACCAGCTTTCCAATTGCACAAAACGAGATCTGGTTAGGACATCAAAGCGTCATAAGTCCAGAAAGAATAACAAGCGCACTGAGCTGGTAACAATCAACATGCTTCAGAGTCGTGTGAAGTACAAAGGTTTGGTATATATCAATTCATGAACAATGCAACAGATGAAGGTCTAGGGTGAACGGATAAAATGTGTTCTCTGTGATAAAAGTGACAAAGAAAGTGGTTAACTAGTGACAAGTGAAGTATTCCAAGCAGAAATCAAAGTTATTATGGCAAGTGAAGGAGCAATAAACCTCAAGGCCAAGGCCAGTGGTTTAAGTCAGGAAAGAAGAACATACGTACTGAGTGGGGGGAAATTGACGTGCTTTGGGATTCATGTGAAACAAAAGGTTTGGTAAATGTTAGTTCATGAGCAATGCAACAGATAAAAGGTGTTGGGTCAGGACGGAGAAGAGGTATTTTCTGTGATAAGGGTGACAGAGAAATTGGTTAGTCAATAAGCAAGCAATGTCTTTCAGAGTGAAATCAAAGTTATCATGGCACGTGGAGGAGCAGTCGCCCTCAAAGTCAAGGCCACAAACCAACCACCATGTTTAAACTCACAAGTTTTCTTTGTCTGAAATAGGGATGAAAGCTATGTTCATATCAAAGCTTGGAAGCTGGAAATTTTCAGGTGTAATGCGCCAATTTTGCTTGCGTAAAGTCTATTTAGAAGATCACACATCACCCCTAGGAGAAACACTTCCTAGTCTGGGTTTTCAAGTTATATTTTGTAGTAAGAGACGCACTTCCTAAACTGAGATTTCACCCCTAGGAGATGCACTTCCTAGTCTAAGTTTTTCAAGTTATATTTTGTTGTAGGAGACGCATTTCCTAAACTGAGGTTTTACCCCTAGGAGACGCACTTCCTAGTCTAAGTTTTTCAAGTCATATTTTGTGGTAGGAGACGTATTTCCTAAATTGAGATTCTACCCATAGGAGACGCACTTCCTAGATTGAGTCATTGAAGTTACACTTGTAGGTGACACACTTCCTAAATTGATAGTTCATTCATAGGAGACACACTTCCTAAATTGATAGTTCATTCATAGGAGATGCACTTCCTATCTTGAGTCATTGCAGTTACACATGTTGGAGACGCACTTCCTAAATTGATAGTTCATTCATAGGAGACGCACTTCCTAGTTTGAGTCATTGAAGATTCACCCCTAGGAGACGCACTTCTTAGTCTGGGTCTTTCAGAATACATCTATAGGAGACGCACTTCGTAAATTGAGATTTCACCCCTAGGAGATGCACTTCTTAGTCTAGGTCTTCCAGAATACACCTGTAGGAGACGCACTTCCTAAATTGAGATTTCACCCTTAGGAGACGCACTTCCTAGTCTTGGTCATTTAAATTCACCCCTAAGAGACGGACTTCCTAGTCTTGGTCATTAAATTCACCCCTAGGAGACGCACTTCCTAGTTTGGTTCATTTAGGTTTTATTTTAGCAGACACATTTGCTAGTCAAAGTTTCTTGGTTTTACTCGTGCATATCCTAGTCTAGTCTTTTGTTTACTCTCAGCATTGCATCAATAGTATAAGTGGTTTACAATTTTGCTAACAACTCACAAATCTTCCTAGAGCAAACTAGGGTAGAAAATTTCGTTTATTTTGTTTGTTTTAATTGCAGGTACCCACATGGAAAGCAAGGGAACACAGAAAGTTTCAGTAATTAGGCACCCACTTGGAGAACAAAGGAAGACAGTTCAAGTTTCAAGGGAAAGCAGCAATGTTCAAAGGAAGACGGTTCAAGTTCAACAATCAGGCGCCCACTTGGAGAACAAAGGGAAAGCAATTCAAGTTTCAAAAAAAGATAGAACAAATTTCAAGGGAAAGAAGCAAGGTTCAAAGAAAGACAATTCGAATATTGACAATCAGGTGCCTAAGTGGAGATAAAGGAATTCACTTCATAATGCGATGCAAGTCAGCAACAAAAAAAGCTCGCAGCAAGAATGCGAGTCAACATTCCGAGATGATCAACGGAAGTTAGTCACAATAAAGAAAAAGAAAAAAAGAGAAAGACAAGAAGTTAATCCAAATACAGAAGTTGATGAAAGATGTGAGTTGCTCAAGACATGGCCGAGGTCACAAGCACTGCATACCTGGCCTTGATCCGAAAAGCTGAAGAAGGATGAACTAGCACCTGCAACTAGCAAGCATCAAGGTTCAAATCTAAAGTCTGCATGAAGAACCACACAAGACTCAAGATCAAGTTTCAGAAGACTTATAGATAGAAATAGTGTAACTCATAGTTGGCAGGCTTAGTTAGTTTTTTCATTTTGATTTTGATGTAATCACATGACCGCAGACCAGAACCTCGGCGGAATGGCACCTCGACTGGCTCTCCACCTCGGCATACTCCATCATCTCACTCGCTTCTGAACTACACGTGGCCTGATTCCTTTATAGCCAAGGATATGTAGGCAGCTCAGATACCAGGGCTCGATCACATTTCCCTTTTATCTTAGGTCTAGTCTCTCCAAATAAGGGTCGGGTCAAAAACATGTCTAGTCATTCTTTGTCTGAAAACTCTTCGCGTTTCCAGTCAAAGAAGTGCAGCTGTAGACATGTGATTTTTTACCCTCCCCAAGATTTTTCATATTTTAGTATGTAAATATTTAATTTAGGATCAATATAGCTATTTCAACTAATTTTGACTCTTTTACTTTATTTCATCACAAAAAAATGAAAATTACAAAAAAATATTTTTGTTTACGTATTTTTGGTAAATTTATATACAAAATAGTACCTTGTCTTTATTTTTATATGGTCTTGAAAACACAAAAAAATAGTTTTATGTTTAATAGTTTAGTTCAATTAATTAAAATTAGTTTTATATTTTGATTTTATAATTGTACATAATTTCAGAAGGATGAATTAGTTTTAGGTAGGTTTATCCCATTTTTATAAATCTTGTAGTCTATTTTTTAGTCTTTGGCCCAATTCCCTAGATCATAATCCTAGGCCCATACTCNGCTCCTCCCTTGACCACCAAACTCGCCTGAAAATGCACAAACGCACATGCGACCTCCTCCGATCCCTTCCTCAACCACGCTGCCGACGACGTTGTTCTGTCCAAATGATCATAGCCCCACCTCCGTCTGAGTTTGGTAAACCAGCAGCCATGGCTTGAAACCACCGTGAAACACCAGTAACATCACCTTAGCTCCTCCCTTAGACCATCGAAACACCACCCAAAATGGCTATAAAAATCGCTTTTGAAGCTTGATGGGTTACAGTCCAAAACCAACAGTGAAGACCCAATATTTTCAGCCGGAGTTTAAAGCGGAGTTCGAGAGGTCCTTTTTGAGTTCATGACGAGGTTTCTAGCGCAGTCAGATTTTGCGTTCAATCTTGTCGGCATATCTTCTCACTTTTCTTTGTAAGCCGACTGGAGGTTCCCATTTGGCATATTCATAAAGCTTGAAAAAGAAAGGTTCATGTTTCACTTTCATTTTATTCCATTACCGTGCTTATTAATACCTGCTTTGGTCTTGTGAAGTTCATGTACTGTTTGTTGAGCTTTCGTTTTAATTGATTGATTTCTTGCTTAATTAGAAGATTTCTCTTACTCAAGTGTTCATGTCATTCTCTCGTTAAAGTTACACGTAAAAAAAATAGTTTAAGTTTTTGGTAAATAATCCGTTTAAGGCATTTTGGGTACGTGATGATGATTTAGATAAATCAATTCCCATTTATGTTTAGTTGTGATTTGCAAAGTAACGTGTGGGAAAAGAAAATTTTGAAAGGTTTTTTTTATTATGTTATTTATTTTAGTTTTAACAATTAAGTCATACCCTCCTTTTAAAAAAAAATTCCACAACTCATGGCCCTCACTTAATTAATTAGCTTTAACTCAACCTTAGAATTCGAGGCGTGCCATTTAGCAAACTCCATGACCCTCGCAAAAATGCAAACGCGTAGTTGCTTTAGGCGCGTATTTTAATAATCTACTTTCCTAAACTCGGGGGCACATTTATGTGACCCAAATTAAAATCTTAATGATGTTAAAATATGTCAAAACCCATGGGTGCATTTATGTGACATGGTTCGAGACGTGTTTTAATTGCATTGTAATTTTCTCTAAAAAATGAATAAAAGCGGTTAAAGTTAAAATTTGCACATAGGTTCATAATTTTTTAAGATTAGATAATTTAAGCCGAATATAACAGTTGAGCAACCGTGCTAGAACGACGGAACCCGAGAATGCCTAACACCTTCTCCCGGGTTAACAGAATTCCTTACCCGGATTTCTGGTTCACGGACTGTTAAACAGAGTCATTCTTTTCCTCGATTATGGATTCTAAATCGGTGACTTAGGACATCATAAATCTCTCAAGTGGCAACTCTGAATCTCTTAAATAAACAATCCCGTTTCGATTGTCCTTTAATTGAAAAAAATCCTTTATACCCTTGCGGGTGTAGTGTAAAAGGGAGGTGTGAAAGCATGAAATGGTAAAAGCCTTAAAAAAATCCCCAACAGAGTCGCCATGCTGTCACACCCCCTTTTTCTCGCGAAATCGGGTTTATAATATTTGGGAGGACAACTCGTTCCCTTTTGGGAATTGGGTTTGAATTGAAGAGTCGCCACCTAATGATTAAAGTGCATTAGGACACTAAGAAGCATTTTGATTTAGAAAACTAGAGATTGGGTTAGGGCTCGAAATTATCCCGAGGGGAATGTGTTAGGCACCCCTCGGGATCCTCTAGTGTGGTTCCCTACTGTAACGACCCGACCGGTCGTTTTGAGCTCTAGTGCATCATTCAGCAGATGGAAGTTATGAACAGCTTCATTTCAGGTATATTGACTTGCACGAATGGTCAGAGTCGAATTTCGGGAAATTCGGAGTCAAATAGGAAAGAAACTTTTCATTGCGGCAACCTTAAGTTGAAGAAAATGGCTAAGATTGGAATTTTGAGCAAACGACCTCGGAATTGGGATCTGAATGTTCTAGAATGTTCGTATGATGATTTCGGACTTGGGCGTATGTCCGGATTTGGTTTTGGATAACCCGTGAGCATTTTCGCGTATATTGTGGAAGTTAGTATTTTAGAAGAATTTCATAAATTTGGGTTGGAAGAAATTTGAGTGTTATAGATGTATGTTTGGGATTTTGTGTCTAGGAATAGCTCCGTATGGTGATTCTGGAGTTGGGAGGGCGATCGGAAGTGAATTCGGATGTCCGGAGGTCATTTTGAAGTCATTTGGCTAAATATAGAAATTTGAAGGTTTTTGAGAAAATTCGACCGGAAGTGGAAATTTTGATATCGGGGTCGGAATGCGATTCCGAAAGTTGGGGCAAGTCCGTAATGTCGAATGTGACTTGTGTACAAAATTTGAAGTCATTCCGGAATGATTTTGGTAAGGTTTGAGACACTTAGTCTCTTTAAAGGAAGCTTAAGTTGGAAAAGTCAACCGGATATTGACTTATGTGTTAGAGGACTCGAAACGCGAATTTTATGATTCGGATAGCTCCGTTAGGTGATTTGGGACTTAGGAGTGTGTCCAGAATATTTTTGTGATGACCGGTGTAGAATTAAGGTTGAATTGGCAAAGTTAGTATTTTTGGCGAATTCCGGTTGATAGGTGAGATTTTGATCCCAGGGTCGGACTGGAATTCCGAGAGTTTCTGTAGCTTCGTTATATCATTTTGGACTTGTCTGCAAAATTTGAGGTCATTCGGACTAGTTTTGAAAGAGCTTTTGGAAGATTTTTTGCCGTTTTGAGCATAAGCATGCAATGATCTAAAGGTTCATTTTTAGTTCTAGAGATCCAAATTTGATTTCAAGACTTCTGCAATTTTAATAATGAATTATGGGACTGATCTGGAAATTTTGGTCTAATTTCATCAAGTCACGATTGGGTTTTTGACGCGAAATGTGAATTAATTGTTTAACGAGTGAAATGAGTATGGCACTGGGCAAATAAGCTCCGAATTGAGTTTAGATTAAAGGGTTGTGTTTGTATTATTATTTGTGACTCATAGGAACAAGAATCGTCTAATTTCGAGTTCGTATGACGGATTTTGAGTCATTTTAGTGAAACAAAAACTGTAGCAATTTCTTTAATTGCTGCTGTATTTTTCTGTAGCATGAACAGTAACCCGCGCATGAACAGTAACCGCGTGGGTGAACAGTGACCACATGCGTTAATAGTGCCCCCGCATGAACAGTGATTCCGAAAAAAAATCTGGGCAGTATATCCACGATTTTTGGGTCCTTTTCCTCCATTTTTTGAGCATTTTGAGAGATTTTTGGGAGCAAATGAAGAGGGTTTCGAAGAGGATTGATTGGAGGTAAGATCTTTGAACTTAAAAGTCGATTATATTGTGAAATTGGTCTAGAAATGCATGAACATTAAGCCTAAAATTGATGAACTAGGGCTTGAGTTTTTTATATTTCAAATTGGGATTTGATAGGTCATTTGAGCTCGGATTTGGGAGTTCTTGGTATGTATGGACTAGTGGTGAGACAAGGAATCCGGTAATGTGAGTTTTGTAATTTTTTGAGAAGCGGGCCCAGGGCTCGAGTTTTGCTAGTTTCGAGATTTTTGCTATTTCTCGATTGTTTTCGATTGGGTATTGTTCCCTTATTATATTGTGATGTATTCGCTCTAATTTTGGATAGATTCGACGCACGTGGAGGCCTATTTGAGGAGCAAAAGCGTCGCGAGCTAGAGATTTCACCGGTTCGAGGTGAGTAATGATTTTAAATGATGTCATAAGGGTTTGAAATCCCGGATTGCACAACGTACTGCTATGTTGAGATGAGACACGCGTTGTATGACAAGCGTGGGGTCATTTACTATTGGGGATTGTGACTTGGTCCATCCCGGTTGATATTTTACCGCGTATTTGATAAAGAGTTCTTGTTTTCACCATGATTTGGGCTTATTTCCATACTTGGGCCTCGTGCCAATTGTTTGAAACCCTTTTTGAATTTCCATCACTATTTTTTCTCACTAATTGAAATATTATTTGAACTCGGTCCAATTGAATTATACTATTTCATGAACTCAGCTACATTTATACTCAACTTGAGATTTAAATGATATTTATAATGTTGTTTGAGCTGAGCACCATTGTTTTACTGATGCCCAAGGGGCTTATGATTATTTT
>MU775184.1:29321-46929 GCA_026770625.1 Nicotiana glauca
TTTTACTGATGCCCAAGGGGCTTATGATTATTTTCTGGACTGATTGAGGCCGAGGGCCATATGTGAGTATATGTTGATTGATATGTGGAGGCTTCCAGGCCTCGTGTGTTATGTGAGGAGGCTTTCAGGCCTCGAGTGTGATATGTGAAGGCTTTAAGGCCTTATGATATTGCCCTTGGGTTGTAGGAGCCCCTCTGGAGTCTGTACACACACCCAGTGAGCGCAGGGTACCCAAGTGAGTTGGGAGTGGGCCCGAGAGGACGATGTTGTGTTTTGTGAGTTGGGAGTGGACCTGAGACGACGATATTGTGTTTTGGTGAGTTGGGAGGGAGCCCGTGGGGCTGATACTGTGCTGAGAGTTTGTTATGGAGCCCGAGGGGCAAGTTTCTGATTATTCCTTACTTGTTGAAATTAATTGTCTTCACTGTTTTAAAAGAGATTTATCCGATACTCCACGGTTTATTGTATAATTTATTTTACTGCTTGAGATAGCGTGAATTGTGCCTTTATGAGATTTTATGCTTTCAGTCATTATTTATTCTCATTAATCACTGAGTTGGAGTGCTCACTTTACTCCCTGCACCTCGTGTGCAGATGCAGGTATTGATACCCGATAGCGGGATATTAGCTGATTGAAGGTATTACTATTGTTGAGGAGCAAGGTGACCGCCAGCGTTCACGGCACCGGACATTGTCTTTAGAATTTCAGAATTTAATTTTGTATATTATTGGCCCTGTAGTTGTGTTCAGGTTTTCTTTAGATGCTCGTGACTTGTGACTCGGGTTATGTTGGGCTGTAAACACTGGTTATTATTATTTTCGTTAAGTTGTATTTATTTATTCATTTATGTTTAATAATTGTTAAAGAGACAATTTGGGTTAGTTGGCTGGCCTTGTCTTCACGAGAGGCGCCATCACGACTGGATTTGGGATTTTGGGTCGTGACACCTGCCATACTATAATTATGAATTTAAGTGCGAATAACAAGTAGAAATGTAAGGGTTTCAAATATGAGTGGGTTTTCACATAATTGTTGCAAGTGATTGAAGTTAAAAGAAAAGCTGAAATTTGAGAAAAAAGTGATTTTTGAAATTCCGAATAAAGTAAACAAGTAAGGAAAGGGGGGTCCGAGGTTTATAAATCATATAGATCACCCCACACAACATCCGGTAATCACTCCTCAATGAGGTGCTACGTGTGATGTTAAAGCGTGGTCATCATATCCATATCTACCCTTTCCCACCTCGTTAAGGTATTAAAATGTGGAATAGTCTCGTTACTTTATTGCATGCTACTACCCGTCCCAATCATATCAGTCCCGGAGGTATTTGAACTACTAATCCTACAGGGAAGGGTATGAGGCTTTATAGTTTCAAAGGAAAATTTTTTAAGGAGACTATCAAAACACATATGTAGCAAATATGGGGAGAAGCACGTAACAGATAAAAAGGCTCAAACAAACCTCCTTAAACCAAAGAGAAGCATATAATTTAGCATGTCTTACATGTACTGATTAGGGTCTGATTGAACTTAAGAGTTGTGTAAGATTGATCTATTACATATTTCAGATAAGAAATCTGAATCAGGCATGCCTACTAGTTGTAGCTAAAAATCTGATTCAGTTTACAAGTTTACCTCATGTCTTGCCTATGTCACGACCCATTTTCCATAATAGGTCATAACGGCGCTCGACACCATTTATCACGCCAGCCAACGCGGAAGTATATTTAAGTTCGCACTTTACTTTTACCAAAAACTAAGTATAACAGATCTTCAAAGTTAAAGTGAAGGCCGAGAGTGGTAAATAATGTATCAAAATAGTTATTCAACCCAAAAATAAATGTCTACTAACGTGTGTGCCAGAACTTGGTGTCACAAGCCACATGCAACTAGTAGAATATGCACAAAAGGATAATGTACTATACTACTATCTGAATCAGGATAGACAAAAACAAAATACAGAGGAAGACTTCTTCGGCTACGGATCGGCGTGAAAGAGAAGCAACTCACCGTAGAAGTCCCGAGGATGCTCACTGATGCGCACCAGAGTAGTGTCCAGATCCACCTACTTCAAATCCTGTACATTTAAGTACAAAAGCGTAGCATGAGTACATAAACAACATGTACCCAGTAAGTATCCCGCCTAACCTCGGAGAAGTAGAGACGAGAGGTCGACTTGATACTCACTAAGGTCAAGAAATAATGAGAATCATTTAAATAAGCAGGTATAACTCAAGACATATAATTTCCAAGTATGAAATAGAAATTCTTCCTTTAACCTTCCATAGAGTGGGTTCATTCATATTTAAATGTTTAAACAAATCTGAAATTTTAGCCATAAGTAGAAGCTAGATAACTCATACACAATTAACCACTTGTTTGACTCAAAAGTTGATAAACACTTTTTAAGCAAATCCATCAAAAGAAATGAACAGGTAAATCCTAGTTAAGAATAATTAACTCTAGATCCGAGATGAATAATACGATTTAGAAGACATAGTCGAATATAAATGTTGATGGGGATTATGACCAGATTAAATGGCGTAAAGAAAGATGCATTAAATAACAAAAATATGAATAAAGGAAATAGTTCACCCAATCTTCGGTGAGACGGATCTTTTTTCTTTTCATAAAGATGAATGGTAGACAAATATAAGAACCTCATGACCCTTTTTCGATCTGATGAAGGTATTGGATTACATATTCTCTCCTTCCTTTGGAGAGGTGTGTTTACCTCTTTTCTAGAAAAAGGAAGAGGGCGAGATAGCCCTTTTTTGGGAAGTCCTCTCCGCTTATTTATAAGGAGAGTGTTCATATAAAATCCTAAAAAAAGGTACAATTTATAGGGAATATTCGGTAGAATATTCCTTTTTAGTTTCCAAAGCAGACTAGATATTTGATGACGGTCCGACCTTGGCCACGACCACGACCATTGATGACGGTCCGACCTTGGCCACGACCACGACCATTGATGACGGTCATACCTTCGCCACGACTACGACCATTGATGACGGTCAGATCTTGTCCACGACCACGACCATTGATTACGGTCCGACCTTGGCCATGATCACGACCATTGATGACGGTCCGACCTTGGCAATGACCACGACCATTTATGAAGGTCCGACCTTGGCCACGACCACGACCATTGATGACGGCCCGGCCTTGGCCACGACCACGACCTCATGCCGAATTTCTCTGATCTAATTTTGACCCATACGGTTAGTCCCTCCGCTTATTGAGGTCGCCTGTTGGTCGAGCTTGATGAGCGGACTTCATTAATCGTAGTTTGACAAATTCGTATGGGGAGGTCGAATATTATTTCAGTCGCAGCCAAATTCTTTTCGGCGATGACCCTTGGCCTTAAAGGGTGTTATTTCGACTTATCGAAATGTTAACCCATCGGTGTTCGAGCGATGTTGAATTCTTCTTTTTTTTTGGCAAAGGCCCTTGGCCTTAAAGGGTGTTATTTCGACTTACCGAAATGTTAACCCGTCGTAATTCGAGCAATGTCGAATTCTTTTTTTTTTGGCGAAGGCCCTTGGCCTTAAAGGGTGTTATTTTGACTTATCAAAATATTAACCCGTCGTAATTCGAGCGATGTCGAATTCTTCTTTTTTGGCGAAGGCCCTTGGCTTAAAAGGGTGTTATTTCGACTTATCGAAATGCTAACCCGTCGCAATTTGAGCAAGGTCGAACTCTTCTTTTTGGAGAAGGCCCTTGGCCTTAAAGTTTGTTATTCCGATTTATCGAAATGTTAGCCTATTGATGTTCGATCGATGTCGAATTTATCAAACTTTGATTGCGAAGGCACTTAGCCTTTAACTCAGTTCGAGCAAGGTCGAACTTTGTTATACTTTGATGGCGAAGGCACTTAGCCTGAGTCCCAGTTCGAAGGAGGTCGAACTTATCAAACTTTGATGGTGAAGGCACTTAGCCTTTAACTCAGTTCGAGCGAGGTTGAACTTATCAAACTTTGATGGTGAAGTCACTTAGCCTTTAACTCAGTTCGAGCGAGGTCGAACTTATCAAACTTTGATGGTGAAGGCACTTGGCCTGAGTCCCAGTTCAAATGAGGTCGAACTTATCAAACTTTGATGGCGAAGGCAATTAGCCTGAGACCCAGTTCGAACGAGGTCGAGCTGATTGAGCTTATCAAACTTTGATGGAGAAGGCACATAGCCTGAGTCGCAGATCGAGCGAGGTTGAACTGGTAATCTTTGATGGCGAAGGCACTTAGCCTGAGTCCCAGTTCGAGCAAGGTCGAACTGTTAATCTTTGATAGCGACGACACTTAGCCTTTAACTTAGTTCGAGCAAGGTTGAACTTATCAAACTTTGATGGCGAAGGCACATAGCCTGAGTCCCAGTTTGAGCGAGGTCAAACTGTTTATCTTTGATGGCGAAGGCACTTAGCTTGAGTCCCAGTTCGAACGAGGTCGAACTGTTAATCTTTGATAGCGAAGGCAATTAGCCTTTAACTTAGTTCGAGCGAGGTCAAACTTATCAAACTTTGATGGCGAAGGCACATATCCTGAGTCCCAGTTCGAGCGAGGTCGAACTGTTAATCTTTGATGGCGAAGGCACTCTGCATGAGTCCCAGTTTACTTAATTTTGCTTGCATTGGAGAATATGATGTATTTCTTGGGGGAGTCCCAATTTGCTTAATTTTGTTTGCATTGGAGAATATGATGTATGTCGCACCTCCTTTTTTACACACCTACCCCGAAGGATAATGTATAAGGGAGTTTTTCTATTTAAAGTGACATTATTCGAAATGGGATTATTTATTTATATTTAGAGTCGCCACTTGGGACAGGATTGGATTTTGGTATCCCAAGTCACCGGTTTAACTTGAATCCCAAATCGAGGAAAATTTCGACTTCCGAATTGGAATCTGCGAACCAGAAATTCTGAATAAGGAATTCTGTTGAGTCGAGGGAAGGTGTTAGGCACCCCCGGATCCCGTGGTTCTAGCATGGTCGCTTAAATTATTATAAATGACTAAAATCTAATTTTTATACATGTTCCAACCTACAGTGCACTTTTAGGATTATTTGCCGCTTTTAGTTAATTTTTAAGAAAGTAAACATCGTTTAAAAATGTGTTTTTGGATCACGTCACATGAAATGCACTCGGATCCTCGACACATTCCTATTCAACGTTTTGGGATTTGGATTTGGGTTGCATGAAATGCACACCCGTATTTAAGAAGGTAAAATTATTAAAAGCACGCCTAAAACGACTAACGGGTTATTATCTTTGCGGGAGGCCGTGAAATTCGCTAAACGGCACGTCCCGAATTCTAAATATTATAATATAAGATTTTAAAGAGGGCCCCGCAATTTATGCATTTTTTTGGCGGGGCACACCTCGTTTCATTATTTAAAGGCCAACCTGAAGCAAACTACGATTTTGAATTTGATTTGTCACTAAAAGGGCCTAATTAATTTACATTTATAAATTCGTGCCTCGAGTTCAAGTCCGAATTCAAACAAAAGGGAGGACCCTCTTAATTTGAACCTGCAACCTAACTCAAAAAGCTAAATTCAAATTATAAATTAATTCCCATATTCCTAATATAATTTTTAAATGGTTTTTGACTTCTAGCAATTTTGGGCCTTGAAAGGATGGCCCAGGCCTGTAATTTTAAACTTCCAGCATTTATTGGGCCTTAATCCCTGGCCTAGGACTTGTGAAAAATTAGAACCAGCAGAATAAGACTAACGGATTAACAATCTGAACTTCGAAAATTAACAGCAAACCAAAAGTGATTATCATTCCAATCCAAACGCCGATATCAAGTCCAACAGAATTTACTCTAGCATTATCTCAAATGATATGATAAAAGTTACATTTGAAGTTTGTTTTTGGGCAAGTGAATGGACCAAATTGTTAAGAAAAACAGGAGGAGCATTTAAGTTATATTTTTAAAACTTAACCCTGTTTGCTTACAGTAATTGAGTTATATTGTCAACATGAGGGTCTCGCATATTTCTACCCTAAAACTAATGTCAGTTATGTATCCTGTTTCGAATTTCAAGTGGAGTCACGCAGGTAACTTGTATCCAATTCCTTAATTCATTATCATAAACTTCAGCAAAGATCTAAACAATAACAAATCCTATTTGTTACCTAAAGTAGCGGACTCTAGAGGCACTTACACTAGCACTACCTAGTTACATTAGTATAAAAACTAAAACTGGAGCAATCTGTATAGTGTAATTCAAGAAGTCTAATACAGATTAACAATCTATAATCAACAGTCCAAAAACTCTCCAGTTTAATTAGTAAACTGGTTCAAACAGTCCTAATTAATACAGTCCAGGATATACAACCTAGTGTTCAAGTAATCCAACCAAATGATTAACAAACTAACATCTAATTAACTATCCATAACATCAGGCATCCAATGAGCATAATGAGCATTTCTTATTTCAACTCCAAATTGAAGCTACATCAGTGTAGATTCAGGTGTGTACCTGGAGGTTGAGGCAAAACAAAGGATAGGAGTCAGCAGCAATGGGAATCCAATAACAGGATTAAACACATCAACAAAGACGGTTGCAGGTTCAATACAATTTCACTAAGCCCAAGAATGTGTTCAATAGTCCAGTAGGAGTTTAAAATCAGTCAAAAACCAGTAAATCAACCAAAAACGACTTGAAGAAACCCAAATACACTTGAAATTGAATCTAGCAACCCCGGAAAAACTTCAGCAACTAGGAGCACCCAAAATAACTCGAATATAACCCCAAATGACTTGTAATTGAGTCCAAAATAATAGGAATTCAAATTAACCAGCTAAAACTTCAATGTAACAGTATATTTTTGGATTTTTTACTGTATTTTTTGTTTTTTTTGGATTTTTGTAAAAATTAAGATCTAAAGAAGGTTTAGAACTAAATGACTTTAAATTTGAACCTCTTGGGATTTTGAAATTCAAACATGAAATTAAGACTTGTAGAAAAGGATTTTGAGAGGGAAATTAGGAGCTGGAGAGTTTTCAGGAATTTTCAGAGGTCCCTCCCGTTGGAACCAAGGCACTAGACATGCCTTTTATAGGCATAAAAAGGGGCAGAAGGTTCTAGAAGTTTTCACTCATCCCCCCCCCCCCTTTTTATTTCAAAATTTAGTCATTAATCCTTAAATTTATGGCTTGTTGCCCAAGTTACTGCATTAAGAATGCAGAAACTTACACTAGGGCCCCCTTCTAGAAGGACCTAAGATATTCTAGCTTTGTTTTCTACCTATGGAATACCTATACTACCCTCACTTCTATTCTGAAATTGCTTAGCCTTAACAAACTGAGTCATTTTAAATGCCCAAACTACCCTTGATTACCCCCTGAAATTACTAACACTAGTTAAGCTATCAACTATAACCAAACAACCTAAACTGAACCCAATAATTAGTTAAGACTTAACACTGAACTAAAGGAATACTCATATAAAAACTAAACTAAACTAATTAAAAGCAACTAATAACAATCATAAGGGAATACTGAATCAACAAATTAAGATCAGACAAACCCAAACAAGGTCGATTGAAAAACTATGAAAACAGAAGAGTAAATTATTATCTAAAATTTAAATGAAACATAATTAAACTAAAAATAGAACAATTACAAGACAGAACAAGTATCGAAACAAATCCTAATTTGATAAAATCAAACTAATAACCAAACTGGAATTAAGAATCAAAACGAACAAAAATCTAAATAGACGAACAATCCAGCACAAATCAAAAAACAAAATCAGCACAAAATTGACCAAAATAAAAATGCAAATTAAACTAGAAATTAACAACTATGAGAACAGAGGCCAAAGAATTAAACAAAGAAAAAGGAAAAGAAACAGAACTCACCGATATGATTCGACTTCGATGAGTTTTCCTTGGCATTTTTTGATCAGAACTGCCCTTAATCATGTGTTTTCATGAGAAAACCCATGATTAGGGGCTATTAAAGCCCAAAATCAAAGAATTCCCAACATTAGGGTTTTAGGATTTTTTTCGGCCGAAAATTCGATTTAAAATTCGAAAAGCTCCGGTGATATTCGAAGAAATCTGGTTGGGGATTGGAGATGAGGGAAGTTAGGGGAGTGTATGGTGTGAATTTGGGGTTGTTTGGACAAACTTGCGTTTTGGTCCGAATTTTCGATCCAAGATTCAAGAAGTTTGGTTATTATTTAAGTGGAACTAAGGTCGGATTTGAGATGAGGGGGAAGAGGAGATCCTATGGTGTAATTTTGGGATTATTTGGAGCTTCGCTGCCGGCAGAGGAACCGTTAAGACACGGTGGGGACGGTGGGGACGGTGGTGACTGGGGTGGACGACCGTGAGTACGAGGAAGATGGAGGGTTTTCTCTAAAATTATAGAGAGTTTATTACATTTTTATGTAATTTTCTCGAATGGATTTGGACCGTTTGATCATGGGGAAGGGACGGACATGATTGAACTAAACTAAACTACGTCGTTTTTTTTTTTTAGAAAGTCTGGACCGGATCAGGGGTTATTGGGTTGGGATTATGAGATGTGTTTGAAGGGTTTTGGGCTGGGATTATTTGGATACTGGCCCAAATTGGCCAGCCCTTGCATTTGTTCATTTCCTTCTTTTCTCTTCTTTTGTATTATATTTTTTGTATTTTACTTATTATTATTTTTTTGAATTTTCTGATTTTATTGAATGTAAGATCAAAAACTAAAAAATAAAGTAAATCTAAGATTATACTAATTAATTTCCAACATTAATTAATTCCTAATTTAAGAGGAAACTAAACCAAAAAATGTAAAAATGTAAAATTTAAAATTGTAAAAGGACTATTTGTGGTATTTTTCTCTTATTTTAGTAATATTAATTAACTAGTAAAACTAAAAATATAAAATCGAATTCTAAATACAAATGCACTATTTTTGTACCTTTTTATGAATTATGGCAACTAAAATGCACAAAAAAAAATACAAACAAGACACAAGATCATGCAATTAATTCCTAAAAATTCAAATAATAAAGAAAAATCCTAATTTTAGGGAATTTTATAGGAGTAATTTAAGCGTGGCAAAAATCACGTGCTCACAGCTGCCTCTCTTTGCTCGAAGACACGAAGGGTTTTCGGGCAAAGATAAATGAGCACTATGAAGGATTTTTGCCTGCTCAACGCTCCATGAGAAGCATTTTGAAAACCGTCTGACCGAACCTTGCTTCAAAGGTTGCCTACATATCATTGGCTATAAAGGAATCAGGTCCGTATAGTTCTGGAAGGTTTGGTAGCTGGGACTACCAGGAGTTGTGAATTTCACTGCTGTTGCTGCTGCTGCTGCTACTGCTTGCTGACCTCCTTATTACACCAAAGGGAAAATCAAAGCTAAGCTAGCTATGCCTATTAACTATGAGTTACAAGATTCCTATCTATAATTCTCTTGAAACTTGATCTTGAGTCTTAGCTGATTTTGCTGTAGACTTCGATCTTAATCTTGATGCTCGCAAGTTGTAAGTGTTTACTTCTTCATGCAGCATTGGGTCAAAATAGGATCGGAGGAGCTTATTACTTCCATCAGATTTTGAGCAATCTGCACCCTTGCTTGCTTCACATTTGAGCTCATTTCTTTTTGTTCTTTTCTTCTTTTCTTGACTCTGAATTGAGACTCATTTCATCAGTCACCTCGTACCTTATGTCCTGAGGTCAACCTGCTTAAGATACCAAAACAAACAAACGAAAGAAATTTTCTGCCCCAGTTTTCACTAGAAAAATTTTGTGAGTTCGTTGTGACACATATCTAAGCAATCAAATCAGGATTATTTATCCTTGTGAATGGATCCAAGTTATGCTGGAAAATGATCGGGTTATGCCGAAAAAGAAAAAAGGGTCCTTGGGTTTTGCCAGGGAGATCCTCGATTTTCCGGCCGGAATTTGGAAAGAAAAAGCTCCTTGGTTGTTGCCAGGGAGATCCTCAATTTTTGGCCGGGGTTTGGAAAGAAAAAAGCTCCTTGGCTTTTGCCAGGGAGATCCTCGATTTTTTCGCCGGGATTTGGAAAACAAAATCTCCTTGGTTTTTGCCAGTGAGATCCTCGATTTTTTGGCCGGGATTTGGAAAGAAAAAGCTCCTTGGTTTTCGCCAGGGAGATCCTCGGTTTTTTGGCCGGGATTTGGAAAGAAAAAAGCTCCTTGGATTTTGCCAGGGAGATCCTCGATTTTTTGGCCGGGATTTGGAAAGAAAAAGCTCCTTGGGCTTTGCCAGGGAGATCCTCGATTTTTTGGCTAGGATTTGGAAAGAAAAGCTCCTTGGGTTTTGCCAGGGAGATCCTCGATTTTTTGGCCGGGATTTTGAAATAAAAATCTCCTTGGGTTTTTCCAGGGAGATCCTCGATTTTTTGGCCGGGATTTTGAAAGAAAAGCTCCTATGGTTTTCCCAGGGAGATCCTCTATTTTTTGGCCTGGATTTGGAAAGAAAAAATCTCCTTGGGTTTTGCTGGGGAGATCCTCGGTTTTTTGACCGGGATTTGAAAAGAAAAGTTCCTTAGGTTTTGCCAGGGAGATCCTCAATTTTTTGGCCGGGTTTTGGAAAGAAAAAAGCTCCTTGGGTTTTTCCAGGGAGATCCTCGGTTTTTTGGCCGGGATTTTGAAAGAAAAAAGCTTTTTGGGTTTTGCGAGGGAGATCCTCGGTTTTTTGGCCGAGATTTGGAAAGAAAAGATCCTTGGGTTTTTTCAGGGAGATCCTCGATTTTTTGGCCGGGATTTGGAAAGAAAAAGCTCCTTGGTTTGCCAGGGAGATCCTCAATTTTCTTGCCGGGATTTTGAAAGAAAAAGCTCCTAGTGTTTTGTCAGGGAGATCCTCGATTTTTTGGCTGGGATATCGAAAGAAAAAGCTCCTTGGTTTTTGCTAGGGAGATCCTCGTTTTTTTGTCCGGGATGTGGAAAGAAAAAGCTCCTTGGGTTGTGCGAGGGAGATCCTCGGTTTTTTGGCCGGGATTTGGAAAGAAAAAGCTCCTTGGGTTATGCCATGGAGATCCTTGGTTTTTGGGCCGGTATTTGGAAGGAAAAAGCTCCTTGGGTTTTGCCAGGGAGATCACCGGTTTTTTGGCCGGGATTTGGAAAGAAAAAACTCCTTGGGTTATGCTAGGGAGATCCTCGTTTTTTGGCCGTGATTTGGAAAGAAAAAGCTCCTTGCTACCATGATTTGTTTTTTCTTTTGGGGTTTTCATTTTCATTTCTTTTTTTTTAATATATGTTTTCCTTTTGATTTAACAAAATCATGAAAGAAATTGGAGAGGAGCTTCATTTTGGTCGCTTCCGTGTGTCAAAGCTGCTTCAATGCTTGCACATTTCTTTTACCCTTTTGGGTTGCACCTTCTTCTTGCACGGTTGCTTTGATCGCACCTGTTTTCAACAAAGAACAATTTGTTAGTTTGAAATGGTGGTTGGTTTTTTGGCCTTGATCATTCCAATTGCTTGATCCCAACCCCATTTCCGTTGAGAACTTTGTTGCTTATTGGCTTGAGGGTGAGTCCCTTTTCAACCCGATGTGATTCAACTTTTTAGGATTTCATGATGACTTGCCCATGTGGCCTCTGGTCCTTTCACTTTATTCTGCTCTTAAGACCTTTGTTTTTGACTTTCTTTCCTTTCCACCGTCTTTGTTTTGAAGCATCATCCACCATGGTCATCGGGATTGGACTGACGCACCCGCTGAGGCTGGGTATTTTCTCCGGCTTTGCCAGGCGAAGCTCTATAGAACCAATCCTCCACCTTTCTTTGCAGCGATTCCGGAATTAGTGTTAAACCGAAAGGGATTCAAAAAAAAGTATGCAAAAGGAAAGCATATGAGTTTAAAGAGAAATGTCACTTTCGGGGAAAAAGAAGGACTTATCTGGGGTGTGCATGTTGGCTTCAAATAAACATGACATGCTTCTTGGACTGGACGCCTAACCCACAGAAGCTTTCCAACTTCTCGTGAACCCATTGATTCGTATTTCACAATCAGGGGATATTGACATGACTCTTTCAGTGATGAGATGTCTTCTTTTCGGCCGACAGCGCCATTTGCGGGTTTTTACCAATCGACCTCTGTCATTTCTCTTCTCACCGTCGCCCGATAGTGCTCTTTGTGAGTTTTCACTAAGCAGACTCTCTCATTTCATTTTCTCTACTCACCATCGCCTTATGGTGCCCGAAGGTTTTCACCGATAACACTCTCTCATTTTATTTCTCTCAATTTGAATTGCATCGGATCCCAACAATGACGTTTTCATTTCCTTGCCTTTGTCAATTGATCGGAAGGACTTGAACAAGGTCTTTGGGTAAAAAGGATTTGGGAGGAACTACAACTTTGGAACCGTTTCGGCGAATTCATAGCCGAACCATTATATCATCTGCCCAGTTTCATCTTTTGGGGAAATCGGGATTTTAGTTTTGGTATGACTGAACCTCAGGGAGAGGCTGCCTATGTATCCTTTCGGAATGAAGTCAGACGTAGTTCAGGGAACTACGTTTTTGGATTTTCTTTTGTTTTTCTGCTTTGTTTTGTTTTATTTCTTTTTCCTTTCTTTTTCCTCTCTTTTTCATTTTTTTTGTCTTTTGTCGCTTCTTCCTTTTTTGTATCTTTCTTTTTCTTATCCTTTTCATTTTTCATTCTTTTTTTTCTTTTTTTTTTCTTTTTGCACTTTTGGGTTCCAAAGAGGGTAGCCAAAGAAGATTAACCGGCTCAAGTGGGTCTGCGAAGGGTTGATAGTGTTTGGATAGCGAGAAGAAAAGCCTTCGTCATCTCAATTGCACAAAAACCAACACCGCAGAGAGCCTAGACATAGTACCTTTTTATGGTGTCCGCATTGACTGCTGCTTCGGGATCTTTTCCTTAGATGTCTCCCAGATACAATGCTCATCTCGGCAATATCCTTCGGATGATATATGGACCCTTCCAATTATGAGCAAATTTTCCTCTTGCCTCCTGGTGATGAGGGAGAATGTGTCTTAACACGAGTTGCCCCACTTCAAAATTCCTGGGACGTACCTTCTTGTTGTAAGCGCGGGCCATTCTTTGTTGGTACATCTGCCCGGATGTGCCCTGAGTACAGCACACTCTTTTGTTGTAATGTATGGACCTTTCCAACCCGCGAACCAATTTGTTTCAATTATTCATTTTTTTTTCCTCAAGGTTACCTTCTTTGCATTTTGACTCTTGATTCGTGATTTAGAAAGTCTGACAGCGTGTTTGAGGCTGGGCATGAAGTCCGCAAGCATGTCATGTTATTTAAAGCTGCATTATTAGAGCTAAAAATAGAAATGAAGGAGCAAAATAAAGAAAAATGAACGATGAAATATTGATTGCATTTCTTGGAATTTTGAAGATAACAGGGTTCACATTTGGGAATTTAAAGACAAGAAACTACAGGAAACATCCGAGTTACACCCTGGAATAACTCGGGATGCAGAAAAGGTTACATGGCCAGTCTACCAGAACTCCCGCCTAATCGGGAATGGCGTAGCCTTCCAGTTTTGGAGTTTAGCATCTGGTCCCATATAGAGCACCTCAGCGGTGCTAGTACCCTCCCCTAGCTGAACCATGTTGGTTTCATAAAGCATTTGTCTCATAGCTCCACATATTTCCTCACTTTCTTCAGCTGTGAAAACCTCATCGTCTTCCTCTTCACTATACTTAGGCTTGAAAAAGGTCTCATTCAAATGTACTACCTCATAATCGGCCATTTTCATTTTTTGAAAGAACACTTTGGCTTTCTCAGCAATCACTGGCTTCTTAGGTTCGAAACGCCTTCTGATGGCATTGTTTACTCCACTACGTTTGAATATTTCTCAGCAGGGGTTTTTCTAGTAGCTCTCCCAAGATCTCTTTAACCTTGTACGTAACCACCGTCTGATGATAATTCCATGGTACCACAGCAGGGATCTTCATAGGCTTGTGTGGTACGCATCCAATAACCACTGGCTCACTCAGCCGAGGTGGTTTGATTGTCCCCCGCACCACATAGGCTTGCTTGGGTCCGTACATTTGTGTTCCTTTTTTCAAGTCAATTTTCTTTTCTGGTTCTGTCTCGGTGATTTTGCTCTTCTTTTCCCCTTCCTCTTGCTTCGAGGCCACCTTTGGCTTTCTTTCCGCATCAGCGATATCAATTATAGATTTTAAGGCTGGATCAAACTCCCTATCTTCACAAATCATCCCGATTACTAGCCCGTTGTTGTGAGCGGGCAACGGATTATTGGTCATATTTGGGACATCCTCATCCCTCAACATAATTTTCCCTTGCTCTATTAAGTTCTCCACCGCTTGTTTCAAAGTCCAACAGTCATTTGTATGATGGCCTTCTGCTCTTGAATGGTATGCACACCTGACACCAGCTCTGTAGGCATGCGATGCCGGGTTTTGTCTGTTCTGAGGGATCGACTGCAGTAGACCCATTTGGACAAGTTTCGGGAATAGACTAGAGTAAGATTCACCAATTGGGGTAAAGTTTGGTCTTTTGGGTGGCTCACAGGGAGTAAAGTTATTCTGTAGAGGATGAGGATTATAGTGATTTTGGTGGGAAGGCTGGTTTCTTTGGAATAGAGGTTGATTTCTGTTGGCTTGTGGCTGCTGTCGGCCGAAAGGTTGAGCATTCATGACCGCATAAGGTGGGGGAGCATAAGCCATATCAGTATGAGGATAGTAGTTTTGAGAGGTTCTTTCAGAGAACACATGTCTTGGAGCCCGATATCGTCTTCCCCCTGATGCTGCCATAACTGTTTCTTCTTTATTTTTACCTTTGACCATCCCTCCAGACCCGCCTTGGATGGCTTGGGAGGTTGCTCTAATGGCCGATTGACTCAAAATCCCACCAGTTTTGAAACTGTTTTCTACCATTTCACCAATTTTGATTGCCTCTGCAAAAGGCTTGCCCATGGCCGACATCATGTTTTAGAAGTAATCTGCTTCCTGGACCTGCAGGAAGATAGTGACCATTTCTACCTCATCCATGGGAGGTTTCACTCTTGATGCTTGCTCGCGCCATTTGATAGCGTATTCTCTGAAGCTTTCTGATGGTTTCTTCTTCAAATTTGCCAGAGAATTCCGATCTGGTGCGATGTCAATGCTATATTGAAACTGCCTTACAAAATATCTAGCAAGATCATCCCAGATGTGCCATCGTGAGACGTCTTGGTCCATGTACCATTCTAAGGCAATGCCTACTAAGCTCTCTCCGAAATAGGCCATCAACAACTCTTCTTTTCTGCCGGCCCTACGTAGCTGATTGCAATACTTCTTCAAGTGAGCAATGGGGTCGCCGTGACCGTCATACTTTTCAAACTTTGGTGTTTTAAACCCCGAGGGAATGTGTACATGAGGGAACATGCACAAAACTGTATAAGAAATACTTTTTTGCCCACTCAAGCTTGAATATTCTTTAAACTTTGCAGAGGCTCCTCATTCTCTTCGCCATCTCATCTTGCTCTGGGGTTTTGGGGATTTTGTCTTGCCCTGGTGTAAGCTCATATGGTGGTGGCTGAGAGTAAGTATATTTAGGATACTGAGGAGGGACAGCCTGAAAGACAGGGTTTTGGAAGGTGAAAACCGAAATGTCGAAAGCATGCTTTGGGAGTGATGGTTGTGTTGTAGCGGAGCATGGCGGAGCCGTGAAGATATTAGGAGTTGCTCCTGATGGGAACACCTGGGGGCGGACCTCAGAAGGTGTTCCTATGAAGTGGACGGTCGTAGTAGGTTGTCCCAACAGAGTATTTGAGTGTCTAATGGGGACGTTGGAAGTACCCCCAGATCTAGGAAATAGTTCAGGAAACCTAGGGATGGCACTTGGGAGTTCTTTTCCATTGTTCCAGGCGTCCCACATCTCCATGAGTCAGAGGAGCAGTATCCGGTTCTCTTCGGCTGTGAGGGACTCAGAAGCCGGGACCCCCAAGATGGGGTTATCTTCAGATATAGGAATTGCAGGCAAAGTCATTTCTATAGACATTTCCACACTGCCTCTCGATCTGGTAAAGTATTGATGCGTTGCCAGTGTACCACAACCAACCACCGTTTCTAAAATCTAAGCTGGAGTTGACAGCAACAATGGTTAGTTTGAAACAAATAACAGATAGGTAACCGCATATTGGGGTGTGATTCACCTATACAGTTAAATGAGTCTCTATATGTTTGTTACGGTTGCATGCGTCATCCCAACTTTTCTTTTGTTTTTCCTTGCTTTTCTTTCTCTTTTTGTCTTTCTCTCATTTTCTTTTCCTTCTGGTTTTCTCATTTTCTGTTTTTCCCTTTTCTTTTGCCATGGTTCTTCTCTTGGTTCCTTTTTTTTTGCGTTTCTTTTCTTCTCTTGATTTCCTTTTATTTGCTGCGCTCGTATTTATCTTTTTCTCTTTTTCATAGGATTACAGCCGAATCTTATCGAGATTGCCTACGTACCATGACCCCGCATGAATCAGACCAAGCGTAGTTCTTGCAGATGAGGTAAATAAGCTAACTCTTTTTTTTTGGAATTTTGAAAGAAATGCTTTAAGGGAAAGATTTTTTATTTTAATTTTTCTTTTTATTTTTTGAGAGAAAAACTTCTAAAAATTCCTTTTCTTTTTATTGGAACTTTGGGAATTTTAGAAGAAATAGTTTTGTTTGAATTTTCATTTATTTTCTCCTTTTCTAACACGAAAGAAAAATATATGTTTTTTTGGATTTTGAAAATTACCTCTTAATTTTCGAAAGAGAGACTTTTACGAAAATATTTTGGATTTTTGAGCATTTCAAAATTTGTGTGTTTTTTTTTAATATTATTTTTTTATTTATGAAAGAAAAACATCTAAGGAGTATTTTAATGATTTATTTTGACCTAAAAGGAAAAAGTGGCTATTTTTTAAAAAATTTATTTAATCAAACAGAGGCTCGGTTTTGCAGATACAGCCTTTCAGCACTTCCGGGAAGGAGATTTTAATGTTGTGTCCTTAAACTATTTAAAAATGACTCAGGGTGGCTGTTCTTGCAAAAACAGCCTTCCGGCGACCTTTTGGGGACATTCGGCTTATTTTAAAACAAGAATGACACCACCCGACTTATTTATGACGAAAATTAAAATTTGACATTTTTTGTAAAAGGGAGGTTGGACCCGATGAGGGATGACTACGTATCTCACATCCGGTGAGAATCAAACGAACGTAGTTCGGGCAGATTTGAGAATTGAGTAAACTAACTCTTTTTTTGTACAAAATTTAGACCATTGATCTTTAAGGCAAAAAAATATATTTTTTTTATTTTTTTTTTTGAAATTTCTAAAAATGCTTTAAAAGAAGAAAGGGAATTTTTCTTTTTTGATTTTGATTTTATTTTCGAAATAAAGACTTCTAAAAATTCCTTTTCTTTTGATACCTTTTAATTTTCAAAAGAGGGACTTTTAAAGGAAAATATCTTGAATTTCTAATCTTTTATGTTTACAAAAGTACTTCTAAAAAAAAACAAAATTTTTTTTTTGGACTTCAATTTTTTTTCAAGATTTTTATCGACATTTACAAAAGAAAAACTTCTAGACAAGAGAAGAAAATTTTTGGATTTTTGTTTCTCATTTTTTTTCTTTTTTGTTTTTGTTTACTTTAAAAACTACTTTTACTCCCCCCCCCCCCCC